>JAGVSP010003799.1:0-35000 GCA_022494985.1 Micrasema minimum
AAAACCAGAGTTTTCACATGGGTTTTCCGAACAATTCCGGGACTTCCGTCGGTCATTTTCTTCTTGACGTGTGTTTTTAACTCAGTTTGGTAGTGATTACGTTTAGGTTAAGTTAACAACAAGACGAAGATCTGTGATAAGACTAGACGATAATATTTTGCAACTCTGTTGAGTTTTGTTCTGAAGGAAGATTAATACGCCATTAGCCATTAGCTTATCTGGCTGGTTTTAGGAGAGATGAACGTTCGAAATGCCGCAAAAGGGGTCTGTAGTTACATCTATGCCACAAGAGGAAACTAATTATTTCGCGGCCGAATTTAAAACTGTGATGATGAAATTTTCAATATGAAATTTGTCGGGGTCCAGACAAATCTTACCAAAGACGTAACACAATATACCTAAAAGAATAATTCTCAAGGTTTAAACTTTAGAATAAAATATATATTATACAGAAGGAGCATTCTAAACAATAACTGTATGCCAAAAGAGCTGAGCCAAAGATTGCATACACACTGGTAACGGTTTTTAATAAAGGGAAAAATAATGTAAGTTTATACAGTATTTATTTTTTATTTCAAAAATTAATGACAACTGCAATGACGGAATTATTAACATTTATTCATAGTTGAAAGAAGAATACTGACTGCAATACTTTTATTGTTAGTGGAAACTACTCGTATGAATCCAAAATGCAGATTTTCCAATAATGTTACATAACATGTACTATTACTCGTTTTATCCTCCAAATTTCAGTTTGTCTACCCAGGAGAGGAATCTCCTTCCTTGTTCCCGTTCCCTTTTTTCCCTTGCCCCAGAGCTCGGGCGGCGCCGTTCACAGATCTTCTTTTAGATTCTGTGAACACAATACCTACTATAAACATTATATTCACTTCGATTTCTCAATCGTTCAAGCATTAGCGATCGGCCTCTAGTTCTCGAGCATCCTCCCAAGTCAAGTCCGCGTCCCGTAGCTTTCACGCTAACTGAATCAAAATACGAAATCGGTTATTCCCTATGAGATCTACTTTTTTAGATACATTTTACTAACAATCAACGTTTGTTTTATTAAATTCATTCAATATGAGTGATTTAATCCTACTTATTTAAAAATCTGACATGCAGTTAGTCCCAGAAAAATCGTGTGAAAATTATTACCTTTCCGCTAACCGCTTTCTCTTATCAACACCTGATTGTGCAGCTTACTATTGAATACTTTCCAGATAATTACTCGGTGTCATAATGGACGAGAAACTTTTATTGTCTTCTCATATTGAAGCTTGCGTTAGTAAGCCTAGAAAACTTAGGTTTTATTTTCGAACCACATAAACCATTTAAAAATACATCCTCTCTTGTTACTTTATACAACGCTTATGTTCGTAGTCACCCTCGAATTCGCCTCAGTCGTTTGGAACCCTCAATACTCAACATACATAGCTCAACTCGATCGTATTCAAAATAAATTTCTGAAAATGTTGGATGGTAAGCTTCGTTTGAAATTTAACTCTTACGAAGAATCATATCCTTCCATAAATTATCTTCACTTATTAAGCGTAGAAAAATATCTGATTTATGTTTTTTGTATAAAAATTATAATATAATGTAATTGAGAAGCCCCTATCTTCTAGAGCAATACCTCTTCATTGTCCAATTAGACTCACTAACAATGTCATCTTTTTTAATTTAGCACCATCAAATAATTATCTAAAAAATTCTGTTATTAAAATCGAACATAGATAACACTGTAATTAAAATTATTGACATCTTTATTAAATCGTCAGTAGATGTACATAAATTCAATGAATACTGTAGTTGTCTTGACATTTTAAAATCAGACTACCCAATTTCAATTTAAAAATTATTTGAAATCTTTATAGACTGTAAAAGGTAACCTAGCTTCCTATTCCCAGTCATCTCCTTTTCCTTTTACCTTATCCCTAATCATCCTATCCTTCCTCTAACTCTTTATTTTTTAATTTCTTATATTTATTTTTCTATCTACTTTGAATTGTATACATGATAAAAACTATAATTGGTAATCATGCTTTTTTTTTGTATACTACGTTCAATGTTCGATACTGTTGTTTTTCTATAAAATAATAAAATAAAAAATTATTACCTATTTATTAACAGCTCAAAGCGATGTTTGAAACGTGTCCGTCAAAACAATACTATCTTTCGTGGATCTCAGGGCATCTTATTCGCGTAACCTTTAGAACCGCCGCGCGCCGCGCTGGCGCTGACAGTAAAGTTCTGTCCCTAACCAGCAATGCTATGCGCTAGCGAAAGCTTCCGTACCCAGGCCAGTGCCTTTGCGACTCTCTTCACGCGTCATTGCTCATTGCTCATTGCTCCATTGCTTCCCTTCCCGAGAAGAGATCGCGTGATTGTAATGGGCGAGTTTAACGCGAGAGTCTGAAGGAACCGTCACTCACCCCATTGTGATGGAAAGGCACGGCCTTTGGGCATTGGGCGTCAATGACAATGGATGAAGGAAAAGGCGGCCGATCGCTTGGCTTGGACGCAGTTTGTGGAATCCATATGCTCCACAAGGAAGCGGATATAGTATGATGATGATGAAACATTGATTACTCTTTTTTACTAAATTCAGTCAATTTGTTAAAACTGGAGGATAGAAGAATTTTTTTATTATTTGTTAAATTGATCATTGATCAAAATCATTGATCCAATGTTTGATACCTACCCCTGAAGTTTTATCACATTTTTAAATTATTTAATCGCCATGATATATGTACATATATATTGTCATGTTATTCTCACGCCTAGTGTGAAAATAACACTCCTAACTCTCATCCAACTGTTAAAACGAAACTTAACTTTTGACCCCCGTTATTCTGACTTTATTCATTACCACAGAAATTTGCTCTATGGTAAGTGAAATCTCGTTCTGGTTAACTTATCTTTGATTTCTTCTTGCACGAAGAACTGTCATGGCAGACGGCTGCAATTATCTCTTATTCAAGCCGACCGGCATAAATCCGGAGGGAATAATGGTGAATCGTAAGTGTTTTAGCATTTAAATATTTAACTTCATCCCAGAATCAAACTAGTATTACAGCCTAGTCTCTCTAATCTTTTTCAGGTTAATTTCCTCTTTTCTTCCCTCACTCTCCTTTTAACCCCGAGTCTGTAGGGATCAATGTCTTGACATAATATTGAAAATTCTAATGCACTAAACACGGATCGATGTTTAGGAGCTATGTACCGAGGTTACCGCTGACCGTACATTTAAATAATGCAGATGTCATCTGGAATTGTAATTTTTACATGTGATCAATCATAACCAATGGGACATTTACTACATAATGCTTTGATGAAAGATGGATTAATCATAACCGCGTGATTTCTGATGTTGGAAAATTGCACACTGACTACATTTGGATTTTCCGCCTCTTTTAAAATATCGCAAACCTCGCAAAATGCAGTTCATAAGCTAAAAATTACCTCATTCATTTTAATACTGTATCACTGCATTTTCTTCAATCTTCTGCTGTACACATTTATTTATAACTTCAAGTATGAATGTTTGAGGATGTGGTTCCTATACTTAAGTTTGCAAATATTTGTAGTTCATTTCTTTATTATATTATTTGCTAAAATTCATAACCTATATACTCTTACCGTGCCTAACACTTACTAAAGCATCTTGTTCTACCTACTTAATATTATACACACTGAAAAATTACATACATGTTTTTTATTTTTTTCTGAAATCTGTGGTCTTACAATCCTTGATAATTTCTATAAATTTTGTGAGTCTCTTTCGAACTGACTGAGCTAAGCTGGTGAGCGTGTGAGGATATAGAGCCAGTGAGGTAAGTCTCTAATCCTCCACGTTACAATATGTAATTGATATTTTAATGTTTTTATTTTTTAAAGTGTTTCAATTTAGTGTTTTGACGTTTTTTAGGTGAGGTGATGGACGCAACTATTGGTTACCATTATTACCGACATCAAGCAGAGGCAATTTGGATGGCTGAGCCATAATATATATACTTCGAATGTCTGCCGGAAACCTTAACTAATGGGATCCTTTCCTTTACTACTGCCGCATCAAATTACAAAGCATAAGTTCCCGGTCTCCCAGATATCCATTGTTAATTATTATTAGTTCACGTCAGAACTACAGAATGGCGAACCTTACTTGGAAAGAGGCACGGAAGCTGGCGGACGATTGCTAAGCTTGGAGGCAGTTTGTGGAATTCATATGCTCCACAGAGGGAGCAGACGCATGATCTATGGAATGAGTGTAACTCCCTGTACCTATATTACGGTACGGTGTTGGGTAAATATAAGTAAGTGTATACCTTTTGTGGAATTACACAACCGTGTCCATGGTATGAGGAACGGCGTGTTGCGGTGGGCGATGTAGGTTCAGAAGACGCAAAAGGATTCTGAAAATAAGAACGAAAATAAATATCAGTACTCTTCCCGACAAGGACAGTGTTAGTGTAGTGGTCACTAGTCACCCTTATATCGGGAACTTGTATCCGCAGCAAGTCGGCCGCAGCGGCGGTGCGCGGCCGCTCGTCCGTCCCGTCCAGCCCGTCCAGCCCGTCCAGGGACACGGAGGGCGGCAGCGAGCAGGCGGACGGCCGCGCGGTCAGCTGCCGCGCGAGCTGCAGCGGGTCCACCTCTCCTGCGGGCAGTTACGGGCAGCGGTGAGGCGGGGGTCGTTACACGGGGGGCAGGCCGGCTGCGCACACCGACACTCACCGATCCCTATAGCCCGGGCCACTCGCTTGGCCTGCAGGAGGCGCGCCGCGCCGCGGCGGAAGCGCAGCGCGGCGGCGCGGCGGCGCGCGGCCGTGCGCAGCGTGTGGCGCGCCAGGGCAGCCTCCCACGCGCCGAGCCGCGCCGCGCGCGCTGCCAGCACGCCGGGCCCGCCGGATCCGCGCGCCTGCAAGGCGGCCATCAGGGCGGCTCCGGTCTCCTGAAAGTAACACCACTCGGCACAGAGCAATACGAAATGTCTTATAAAGCAACGTAATTTAAAAGGAGATGAAAACCCACTGGTCCAAAGTTGTTGACACTAATGTCGAGTTCCCGTAGCGGAGAGCGCCCCGTAGCTAGAGCTGCCGCCAAGAGACGTCCTGCGCGGGCAGCCTCTCCCGCTGCTTCACCCATTCCTATTCCACATGCAGACACGTTTAACCTGCAACCGTTCGCATAAGTTATTATACTTGCTGGTAATTGGGCAGAGGAGTAACTGTGTGGGACAGTAGATACTACTGACCTGTGTAGTTGAGTCCCGCGATGAAGTGCAGCAGCCAGCACCGTGAGGCCAGCAGCTCGGATTCCGCTATTACAGCGCAAGTCCAGAGATCTCAAATGACATGACGGCTGTATCAGGGCATAACTCAGAGCCTCCGCACCCTTTGATCCTGTATATTATGTACATACCTACGTATATTCATTTGTATTTTAGTTTTTAACATTCAAATCTTTGTATTTTTATTTATTTTATTTCATTACAGGTAACTCTTCAATGTGACAATAACTATCATTTTACATTATTATCATAATAATTACATACCTACTCGTACATGGTTTTATTGCACATCAATTACAGCATTATAATAGTCGTTTCAATTTACAGGTTTAAAAAAGCTTTAAGTACTTTGCATAAATATATTCAATCAGAGGTTATTAAAAGATTTCATGTTCCTCTTGAATTCACCACATCCTCGGCGAGTTTTTGGCGCTTTTCTCATCATCTATAATATTAATAGCGTAAAAATGATAGTAGTGATAGTGTACATCAGTGATGCCTGCCGAAAAAATAAATCTCAGTGTTGTCTGCGGAAAAAATAATCTCCATCGGTTCTCAAGAATAGGTACCTACTTACAATCGTGCCATATTTGATTAATTAACACATGTATTAATTAATCAATGGTTGGGACTTTTAGGAGGTGTTTCATCACCTCCGTTTAAAACCCGGATAACTAAATGTCGGTTGTAATTTGCTACCAGATTTTTTGAACGATATTTACAACGAACCCAATTTACCACAGAAAGAATGACAAATCTATCCTCTGATTAGCTGGACAGCACTTTCGTCCGGCAACAGTGCAGCGGTGTTGTCAATGCTTTCTATATGTTTCCTTTTGCATGCTAGAATCGAGTTTTATTATGTTTTTTTAATATGATACCAATCCAATACAATATAAAAAATTGGATTAACATTATAAAATTTCCATTTTAAGCAATTTTCAACCCAATAAAATTTTTGAGTTGAGTTGTCAAACGATCAAATAGGTACGACGACATTTTTAAATACGTTTTACAAGGAGGGTGGGATAGAAAAAAACTAATTTTACGGACTACTTATCAAATACTGTAAAAATCCAACCCGGCAAAAATGCTTTAAGACATTTCGTTATTTTAGTTATAATCGAGTTTTATAATGTTTTTATAATGTGATACTAATCCAAAACAACATAAAATATTGCATTATCATCATATTATTTCCATTTTGACTGTTTTTCAATGCATTAAAATTTTGAGTCGAGATGTCATAACTGTTACAAACGTGACGCCATATTTCAATGTGATTTAAAAGTAGAACAAACCTCTGACTAAGTTTAGCAGCGTTTTAAATGGGATTTACAATATTTTGGTGATAATCAGAGGTGATGAAATGCATTTTCAAACTTAACTGCGATTTAGTAGGACATTTACGATAATCAGGTTTTAAACGGAGGTGATAAGAAAGGGCCTTAGCCAATCAACTAAAGGTGGCCAAAAGGTGAAAAAACAAAAATCGAGGCGCGGAAGCGCCAAAAAGCCCCGCAGGGCTAGCATGTATGTATCTGCTAGTCTTGGATAAATACGGAAAATGTTTCTTCTGTCCACTTCAAAAGCACCGCCCAAATCTCCCAGTTTGTTAAAAGCAAATTAGAAAAATCACTTTTAAGTAATATGATTATAAATAATAATGCAATACCTGCACATTTTTTATATTAAGCACACATGTCGCGGATTCCATTCCCGACAGAAGCAAATACTACGACTACCTAGGACTGGCGCTGAAGAGTAACAAATGATGAAGTTCAATGCACTTGGTGTACCAATGGACACTCCAAGGAGTGTGGTATAGATAGTAAGGGTGCTCACCGATGCGGTTGTTGACGAGCAGCAGGTCTTGCAGCGAAGGGCGCTGCAGCAGGAAGGCCGCGAGGTGGCGCGCCCCCCGGTCCGCCACGCCGCAGTGCGACAGCTCCAGCAGCCGCAGCCGCTCCAGCCCGCGGAGCGCCCCCAGCAGCGGCTCTAGGCGCGCGCAGTCCACGGCGCTGCGCGTGATCCTGCGCAGTGCGTTGTACTTGAAGTTGTTAACTTCCTCGCACACTACAGTACTACAGACTACAGACTACAGACTACAGACTACAGACTACAGCCGCACTCACCTCAGCTCGCTCAGTAGCGCGCAGTGCGACAGCGCGGCCGCCAGGCGCCAGACGTGCGCGGCCGCCAGCCGCTGCAGCGAGCGGCAGTACGGGCCGCCGCGCAGGTGCAGCGTGAGGTGCAGCGAGCTCAGCTGCCCCAGCCCGCTCAGGACGCTGCCGAGAGGAATCATGTCTGCAAGCATTCACGAGTGTCGGGGAACTGGCCACTGCCCTCAGTATTGGCAGCTGCCACGTACTATACAGTATACAGGTACTATACTGACCTCTGTAGGTGTTGGGAGGGACGTCCCTGTCGTGCAGGAAGTCCCCCGCCACAAGCTCCCGAACTCGCAACCGCTTCACCCTCTCTCCACACACAGACACAAGTTCTGAAACCTTTGAAGAGTGATCATGTTATTTGTACCTATTGTGTAGATCTGTATACCTCTGTGTCAGAGGTGTGTCAAATATGTTTATTTGGGAAATATGGAGATTTATGGTAGACTACTACAATATCTTCTCAACGAATTAGACTTACCACCCCATAGCAATTTGTATTCCGGTAGTTGCATTTTTTTTCTCTCGGAATGTTTAAAGTGTAAGAATATTCCGTAATGTTTTATCTTGAGAACTATAATATGTTCAATTGTACCTTTAACTTCTAATCCCTCCCAAACCACCTTCTAAAAATTGTCTCTGTGGCAGAGCAGGAAGACTAATCAATTATTTATAATAAACATAAAAAATTCTTAAGCTGTCTATAGATTTACAAGATCCATCTATAGATAATTTTTAGATTTCAAATTCCCAAAAATAAATTCTCATTGACAATTCAGTGCTTTTAGTAATACTCATAAAATTTAAATACTCAATAAAAAGGGGACAGCGTGAAGATATTTCAGACGAAAAAAGATCAATATGGTGTCATTTATAAAATTGGGAATGCTATCTAATTGACAAGTCACCATAAAAGAAAGAGTTTCTTATCAGATTGTTATATTAATTTTAATGACAAATAAATAATTACTTTCAACGAGCAATCAACAAAAATAATGTGCAAAAAAAACCATTCAACACATCGAAAGATCAAACAAATAGCTACTATACTTTATTCACAGAGTCGAGAACAGAGAACAGTAGACCGTAGACAGTAGACAGTAGACAGTAGACAGTAGACAGTAGACAGTAGACAGTAGACAGTAGACAGTAGACAGTAGACAGTAGACAGTAGACAGACGACAGTAGACAGTAGACAGTAGACAGTAGACAGTAGACAGAAGACATACCAACACTAGGGGATCACGTGGAAATTGCGTTTGTGTACGATTCCTAGTTAACGACATAATTTTACATTTATTTATACGATTATTTTTGTTTTTTTTAAGATATTTTTAACAATAAATTAGCATTTAAATGTGCATTGTGCATTACTTTCAATGGATTATAATATAATATATTTAAATACGTGATAGAGGAAATGATATCGGTGACGTCACGCGTTTCTTACAAAACGCAATTAAATTTTCAAAAAAATTGAATAATAAAATTGTCCATAATTTTTCTGCTTTATCTCTGATATTCAGACACCAATTCTAGAAAATTTCATGCTTAATAAATAGAAAAATTCTTTTTTGCACTCCTATTTTTAATTTTTATTAATGATCTTGGCTTCCTCTTAAAGTGTGATTTTCTTATGTATGCGGATGATCTAAAAATATTTCGTAAAATAAAAACAACAGCTGACCAAGAAATGCTGCAAGAAGATCTAAATACGTTAAGTGCCTGGTGTGAACTAAATGACATGCACCTAAATGTACAAAAATGCTACAAGATCACATTTACAAGGAAGAGGACACAGAGTAATATTACATATAACATTAATAATATCGCTATCAACTCAGTTAACACTATCCGAGATCTAGGAATAACACTTGATTCTTTCTTCACATTTTCTAATCATTTTACCAATATCAAGGAAAAATCTTTAAGAATGCTAGGTTTCATACATAGAATATGCAAACCGTTTAAAAATTCCAAATCCATAATTTGTTTGTACAATTCATTAGTGCGTAGTAATTTAGAATTTGGAAGCGTTATTTGGTCGCCGCACTATATAACTTATGTAAATGTCATTGAATCTATACAGAAAAGGTTTCTTCGCAATCTAACATTAAAATTCAATCTTGGCCAAACCTACAATTTTATGATCAGCGCCTTTCATACTTCGGTGTTGACAAGTTGGAAGTTCGGAGAAAAATTGCGGACTTAATGTTTCTCCATAATATAATTCATGGCAAAGTTGACTCTATATTCTGCTTGGAAAATATAACTTTGAATATTCCAAGTCGGCGGTTGAGATCAAAGAAAACATTTTTTGTCCCAACTTTTAACAATAACATGGCGCACTTTAATGCCTTATCTCGAATGTTAAGACTGTACAATGACATAAAAAAACATATAAATATTGATGTATTTAATGATAGATGTGGTAAATTCAAGAGGAACTTGAAATCTTTTTATAACCTCTGATCGAATATATTAATGCAAACTACTGAAAGCTTTTTAAACCTGTAAATTGTGTACGAGAATAATAATGCTGTGTAATTCTGTAATTGATGTGCAATATAACCATGTATGTAATTATTATGATAAAATGTAAAATGTAAGTAAGATATTGTCACATTGTAGAGTTACCGTATAAAGTTACAGCAGGTAAGTACGTTATAAGGAAAAAAAACCTTTTCGGGATCGTAATCTGCTGGCGGCAGCTGCTGGAGGTAATCCTCACAGTGGCGCTCCAAGTACTGCTGCAGGCAGGGCCGCCCTTCTGTCGGGGTGGATCCCGCCCAGCGGCTCCTGCGACCAGATTCGGGAGGTTCAGCACGATCTACGCTTGTCAGGCGTCACATCGCGTGAGGCGGGGGAAGGGGGAGTCACCTGTATGCCCGCAGCCAGAAGGAGTCGCACGCCACGCGCTCCACCAGCAGCGGGAGGCCGGGCGGGGCGCGGCCGGCGGGGAGGGGCAGCGCGCCCAGCAGCCTCTGCAGGTCGCGCTCCAGCGGCAGCGCGCTGACGGGGCTACCTGCGACACACACACGGTCACACGCGGGCAGGCGGGCGGGGCGCGGGCGTGCTGCGCCACCTACTCACCGGTCCAGCCAGCCGCCAGGGCGCGCAGGCACAGCTCGGGCAGGCGCGGCACTGCGCCCCCGGCGCCTCGCAGCAGCGCCCCCGCGCGGTACACGCTCAGGATGTTGGGGTCCACGCCCGCGGGCAGGTCCATGCTGACTGCTGACTACTAACTACCTCCCCACAACAACCCCCCCCACTCTCCGTCACTATGGTTTCGTTCTTTATTGATTGAAACGCTCCTCCCGTAAAAAAGAGACTCCCCCCGTATTGAAAAGTAGTGCTTACACTAAATATTGATACCTAATGAGTTTTGGAAACTATTTTATAATAATTATTGTTGTATTTTATAATAATTATTATTGAGTTTTGGAAACTATTTTATAATTATTATTATTGTAATGAAGGAACATACTATAATGGATACATATTTATCGTCCACAAGACAATAACAAAAGTGGTTACTGTTAGTGTGTAATATTTTATTTTAGTTATTTACTTTAGCATGATGTGAACAATATTAAAGGAACAATCATTAATTGGTCTACCTATCTCATAAATATAATCTTTCTTGTACAATATTTTATTTCTAAATTGTCTGTTATTGTTCCTTAATAAAATTGAATACATTTTTTTTTATTTATTGAAAGAAATAAAAAATATATTGGATAATGAAATGTCAATAAAATGATGGGTAACATCCAATACTGTAATTTGTTACTAATATGTAAGCTATGTAAGGATAGGTTAATAATGCTAATAATAATAGTTAATATTATAATGATAATATTTTATATTTAGTTTTTTGCAAGAAGCCCCGTGATCTGTACAGTCAGCAGCATCAGGAACAATGAGTAATAATAGTAGGCACAAATCGTAAATAATGATTTATCGTTAGACAAATAAAATAAAATTGTTTTCAAAAACATCCAATTTATTTATATTATGTACAAAAGTAAATAACGAATTGATAATATTTAGGCAATCATTAGCAAGAGAGATACGGGAATATGTATAACAAAGATGGGTCAATTATTGTTGGGAGAATGGCATAAGGAGGCGATCATCTTGTCGTACTCCGGGAGCGAGGACTCGAAGTCCAGCAGCTGCTGCTCCACGTCCAGCTCCTCGGGCTCCAGCTCCTCGAGCGGCGGCACCTTGTAGTAGCACTGGCGGTAGAAGTCCGCCAGGTTGCCTGTGGGGCACTTGTCCGCGATGGCGAACGCGAAGTGCAGCTCCTTCATCAGGCGGTCGTCCTCGGCGGCGGCCGGCGGCGCCGCGGCCGCGCTGTTGGGCGGCGTGGGCGGCGGCGAGCGCGGCGCGGAGGGCGGCGACGGCGGCGGCGAGCCAGGCGGCGAGCGGCCGCGCAGCAGCCAGCTGAAGGAGGGCTCGTCCGCCTCGGCGAAGCGCCGCGCCAGCACCTCGTCCACGAAGGCGCCCGCGCGCATGGGCCGGTCCAGGTCGGAGCGGCGCCGGTCCGGCTCGCGCGGCGGCTCGGCGCGGAAGTGATGCGAGTCCAGCATGAGCGAGGCCTGCGGCTGCGCGGGCGAGATGGTCATGCGCGTGCGGTAGGCCACGCCGGCCGTCAGCCCTCCCGCGGGCGTGCTGAGCTGCCCCACGCGCTGCTGGCGGAAGCCCTCGCCCAGGCAGTGCGTGCGCGGCTCGCCGCTGTACACGCGGTAGTAGATGACGTAGGAGCGCGGGCACTGGCGGCGCGACAGGCGGTAGGCGGGCGTGGCGCGCGTCACGGACACCAGCGCCTTGAGCAGCTTGCACATGCGGTTGTACACGTGGCACGTGACCCGGGCGTCCGCGTCCCCCGGCTCGGCGGCGCCCGCGTCCGCCGCCTCGGCGGTGGCCGCCAGCGTCCAGGCCTCCAGCGCCAGCGCCTCCCCCTCGGCGGTGCGCAGCGAGATCTCCACGCACAGCGGCAGGCGCGCGCGGCCCGTGTCTGGACACAGGCAGCGCTTGGCCTCCGCCTGCACGTCGGCCTGGTCCGTGATGGCCAGGCTGAACCAGTCCCCGCTCGAGACCTGTGGCTTGCAGGCCATGTTCAACTTGTCTCCTAGCCGAGACTGCACTATTACTTGCGTGAACTTTAGGGCCAAAAATTTAGTGTACTTATCCAAGTCCTTTTTGTCCTGGGGACATAATTTCGTCGACGCCATTTTCGCAATTGTTTTATTTGTGCGATTTTATAACCCCGCAACTGACAAGACGCTTCATGTCCAGCGTTAGTTGTATTAAACTCGAAACAAACGCGAAACAAATAAACTTTTCAAATATAATATTGGCGAATGACAAATCTCACACCATAACACGACATTGACAATCAGAAAAACACGCGAAACGTCAAAAATGCGCAGTAGATTGCCAGCCGCGCAAAAGATGTTACCAGCCCTAAAAATACTTTTTTAGGGTGAGTGCGTTCTGAAATTGTTAGCGTGATGTCTACGTAGGTACTTTTATTTGCAGTCAACTTCCAACTACTTCTTTTCTTTTATCGGTATCCAATGGTTGAATGGTGCATAATGCACTACATTGATACACCAAGTGCGGTAAATCTTGATAATTTGATCAGTCTTACGCTTCAATGCCAGTCCAAGGTATCACATTATAATACTCTAATGACATACATTGCCCGACTTCGACACGGTACGAACTCCTCACAGTTAAATACACTTTAAGACTATACTCATACATCAGATCTGAAAATGGACACTGCAATGTGCTCCGGAACGTCGGCAACACAAGGCCCTCAACCACGGCATAATAATCCAGAAAAACATTATCTGTAATACTCTACTCCAGTGGTTCTTAACCTTGTATTATCTATTTTTTTATAATGGTAATTCAACAAAAGTACACATAAACATTTATAATAAAATGTATAATACAGCTCGTTTACATTCCCTCAGTTGTTGTAGAATTAGACATAATAATTCTTGTAGCAAAATGTAAATCAGCAAACAATATTATTTTTAAGATATTAGTACCCAGTACCTAATTAAATCTGTACCCAAACGTAAAAAGATAATGTTGGTTCATCAGCAGGAGTCTTTTGTAATACGTAATAAATGTAATTAAGACGGTTTAGGTATTTCTTCTAAAGCTCTTAGATAATAATTACGTAATAATTAAACTTTCAAGAGATGTTATGTTGAATCAGTTATTTCGAAAAGTGCATTTTTTGTAATTCAATTTCAAATGCTATTCTTGAATTGTAAATTGTTACTTTCTTTTTATATGCATAATATGTATTTGTTTGCTTTATTAAATACACTACCATATTTATTGGTTGGCTGGAAGAACCGTGTTAACTCTCTAACATTTTGAGAGTAAAAGGCATGCCACCACTGACAGCCCTAGAATGAATAATTAAAAATAACTTTAAAACAAAATAATAAATATTTTTAACAATTTATTTTGACAGTATTTTTATTTTCAAATAAATATAGTATTTACAAGCACACAATGTTCATTTGTCACATCTTACACAATACTAAGGGAATCAATCCCACGTACAAACATATCGGAGGAGAGACACGACATGTAATTTTTAAAAGAATGTGTAGCAAAGATTAAGCACAGATGTTACTGGGGAGGACTGCCAGGAACTCCGGGAGTTTAAGGTTCCAGAAGTAACAGTGTACGCAGGTCTCCTAACAAGATTTGTCCATCTCGGCACATCTTGTTAGGAGTATATCTAATGGCTGGAATGTCCAGTTATAATATCGAAATAAATAAAAATAAAATTTAAAAAAAAATAAAATTGAGAGCAACCTAGTTAATTAAAAACATAATGGACAATGTTATCTTCAGGAATAATATCTTCGGGTTGGATGATCTTGTCTTCCTCGAGGAACTGAAGGGCGGTGGTCAGCTCGTCCCGAACCAGCTCCAGGCGGCCTTCCCTCTCCAGCTGTCTGTCACAGGACAGTTTCCTGCTGCCGGGATACAGAATCCTGATATAATGGAGAATCGCCTTGAACTCCGAACCTTTGTAGTTTCTTCTGAAAACAAACTCAGCCAACTTCCAGCTGAGATTCCTCTGCTCCCCCTGAAGTATGGGAGAGCCCCTCTTCACTTGGATCCACAATTTGTTAACAGTGTTGGTGTCTCGGGGGGTTTGCGGTACAATATGCTTGAAGCCATATCCTGGTAACAACTCGAGACCAAAGAAGCTGCGCCAGCTTGTAGTGATAATTATAGAACCTGTAATTAATAAAATTACGATAATTATAAGCAGTTTATTCCAGCTCGGTTGAGAGGGTAGTGCAATCCACAGCCTAATTACAAGAATTGAATATGGTTATTATAGTTGGCATTCTAGAGGAGACATAAATGTTTTACTTACCAGGTGCTACTTTTACGCAAAATGACGAGCCACAAGGTCTGTCGACTCTTGTTAGAAACAATTTCTAAGAAACACCTTTTAATTCCATTTTCCGAACCTATAAGATTAATTCAGAAGATTATTTCTTGTTGTTTAGTCGGAACCAATTAGTGACATGTCTGAACGGAGAAACTTACATCTTTCTACGCCGCCGAGTACCAAGACCTCCCCCAGCGGAGGAGCATTGTCTTCCTTGTGGCTGGCGAGGACTAGTTGGATCTCCACCACCTTCCCCGGGCCCCCAACGGGCGGCAGGAGCTCGCAGACAGACGAGCAAGTCTCCCGCAGAGAGTGTATGTGAGATAGTACGTCGCTACTCTCCAGTCTGCATTGCGATGTGATATACGCTAGTGGTAAATTATGAATCCATAAAATATAATACTTTAAAAACAGTCGAGAAATCCGTGTTCTCGTGTTCGAGGTAGGTTCCAGTAAGTGCACTCTCCTCCCAATTTTTTGGAGAAATTGCTTAGGACAGTGTGAGCATATAAACGTATAGCCTAGAACTGATTGTCTGCTTTTTCGTTTCTTCATATCTCTCCCACACTTGGAACATTCTTTGGAAGTTAAAACCAGTCCATTTGCTTTGCAAAACTCAATGGTGGATTCTTTGGTGCTAACAGCCGTAGCTAGTTCGAATACTGTTATATCACGTTCCCTTAAAAAAAATCAAATAAAGTCAGTAAGCATATTCAAAACTTTTAAACAAAGAAAACTAATGAAAATGTTCGCTCGATTAATGTTATTTTATCTCTAGAAAACACTAAACTTATTTCGGATCACAATACAAGTGTTGAGCGGAGAAACTCTCTCTCGCTTTGAGAATCTCTCGGGAATAGAAACATGCAAGAAAAAGTATGAAAATGACCAACATTTTATTGAATCTTACAGATACAGGTAGCAGCAATTACTGTTTTCTTGAGGACAGTTTTAGATTATTTGCCAGTTAGTTATTCATATTACATTCTGATCAATTTATCATCAGAGATTGACACTTGATAGTCACTATTTATTTCTTGTTGATTGTAATAATGTTCAAGACAGTAGGTCGCAGACGCTTTAAATTGATACTGTTAGTCCAATTTTATGGCGTCGATTCTTTCACAACAAGTTTTCTACATTTTCTTGATAATATGCTACATTTTTCTAACATTCAACAAAATACTATCCTTGTCATTGAAATGCAGTTAAATCAGTTTTAATTATTATCTGTAATGTAATAATCAAAAGGAAGAATCTATACATGAAAATGCCTCATAAACCAAAAAACCACAAATCAAGAACCAAAAACTATGAATGCGAAATAAAATAATGTTGATAATGTCAAAACGGACTTTTCGAAATTTGACGTAGAAAGTAGAAATGCGTTCCCCAAAGATATAGCGTTCACTCGTTTAGTGTTTATTCTTCTGTACGCGGATCATACAAAATAAATATGATCCATATGATCATCGTTAGTGTGAATTATGTCGTTTTTTTTTTGTATTAGATAGTACCTACCTAATTTAATTTTAAAATCCAACTATTTTGTGACTTATAAAATTTTGCATCAAAAAAACTAATAAATTTTAATAACCCCAATTTATTCAAAAACCTCGTCAATAATGTTAAAGTAACTTACCGAAATCTGTAAAGATCAAATAAAGGGGGAAAAAGTACCTACTCGAAGAAAGCATTATAATAAGAATACTTTATCAATTTGCTCATAAGATATTCTTATTTTATTTTTATTATAGTGATTCCTACAAGTTAGTTCTAATTACTTGTAGTAAAGTCTTAACTCATAAACTATAAGCATATTAATTTTAATGCTAGATGTTGAATAAAAACCTTTGTATGTTCAGTGTTTTTAACATTTTTATTCATAGTTATTTATTTGAATATCTGATTTCGTAAAAAAAACTTTTTCTCGAGGTTCCACTAGTCGTTTGGTTGCTATCGCTCTTGTTCCATGACAATGATTTAATAATTGCTTTTAATCTTCGAAATGTTTCATTATCAATTTAAAATCGTATATTTGCTTGACTGGGAGTACTTACTTTAATATCTTAATACATCTTACACAGCGCGCACACCGATTATTTCCGAATAATATCGATGGATGGACTTTTTACATATTTATAACCATCACATCACGTCGGCGCCGGAGTTGCGTCGTCGGTCGTGACGCTTTGTTGGAGAAAATTATTATTTTATTTGATATTGCTTGAAAATTTTTAATATTATTGAAAATATTATAGAGGAATGCTTCTCGTATGAATTTATAGAGGAATGATTCTCGACACCAATTTAGCTGTAGAATAATCTGGAAACCGTACGTTGGATTTTATGATTAATTTGATAATATATTATATTACACATACAAGAAACTATTCACAATATAAGATAGGCAGTAAGCAAGTACTAAATAGGAACCGAGTAGGCACCGAGTGCTGGTCCTCCACAATATTTGTTTAGAAAAAATCGTTTGGATGAATTAGTATTGTTACAAACTCTACTATACTAATACACCGTGTCCCACGACGAGACCGCGAAACTCCAGAGGGTGATTATTCATGATTTTCTGAGAAAAAAATCTTAGTAAAGTTTTTCAAAAAACTCAATTCTAATTTCTTTAAAAAATGATTAAAATATGAATAAAAATTCACGCGTGTAATACTGTCCATTTTTGAACTGGCTCACACCACGTGACCTCCACCAATAAGCGCGAAGCGAAGCGCGTCCCTATTGGACCGCGAACCAATAAGATCGCGTAGTGATCTCGTATCAATACGTACTTTGGTACCTACTTGCCTAGTAACATCGCTATTTCCGTACAAGGCAAGGCGTACGGTGACCAGCGCTTCGATTCTGTAAGTGTTTTTTTAAACTACTGCGCATACGATTTTGTACTGAATTCGTATGCGCAGAAGTGTCTAAAACCTTAGAGAATCGCACCGCAGAGCGGATCCCCACTCCTCCCCGCCCACCGCCACCCCGCCACCGCTAGCATTTCAAACAGAAGCCAGTATTACACTAGTCGCTTTTTATTAATACTTTTTTTAAATTAATTATTAAAAATGAACGGATCAAAAAAATTTTTTAGGATTTTTTTCTCAGAATACCATGAACAATCATCCTCCGGAGTTTCGCGGTCTCATCGTGGGACACGGTGTATATACAAAATGTTAGGTAGGTATTTAAAAAATATCGAATTCAAATCTCAGTTAATCCAGTACCTACTTACTTCCAGCCAAGTACCCACTCGCAACTCGCCACACTTTAAAATTTTCACAGCACCTTTGTCAAGTCAAATCGGGATCAGTGTTGCCACGTTGCCAAATTAAATTCCGGGTATATTTCAGCGGATATGAATAAAGATCGGGTATTCATATTTTCTTGGAAGGATATAATATGGCATATACAATCTTTTACTGGAGCTAGTTAGCCCACCATGCCTTTTGCAATTATTATAATATCGCCTGTGTAGCAAGCCTTACTTTTTATTTATTTATGAAGAAGGTTCTCGTACAACATGGTCTTTGTAAAAGTTTATACCGATTTCATATGGATTCATACAGAATTAAAGCATTTCATACTGAATTTAGCAAAAAAGTTTATTATAATATGGATTTCGTACGAATTTTTATAATCCGGAAAGCACTCAAAACTCGAAGTTTTCGCAAGAAGTACGGAAAAACTGGTCTTTGAGATCTGGCCACACTGTGGGTATGGGTACGTCAAGTACAAATATGGTGGATCAGCTGTTTCTTTTAGGGGTCCTTCGAATTTATATTTTATAAAAAGTGGGCCCTCGGTAAATTAGCCATGTGTGTGTTACAATGGGTTCTATTGCTTCAGTGCTGCAATGGCATTGTGATTCATGCGGCCAGATAAATCCCACCGAATCCGTTAAATGCATAAAATGCGGAGTCAAAAGAGTCTCTGTAACAAGTCATGACAACAATCAAACGTCATGCAAAGACAGCGAGAGTTATTGCGGCTATAGAGACACCCGCCTTCGTCGGACTTCAGCGGAATTCTCCAAGATACCTTTGCAGGGCGGGAAAAATAGGTTAGTGTCTAATACTTTCGAGAATTAATAGCCGTAACTTGTCAGTGGTATCGATTTTTCTCGACTTTCGCTGTCGAGGTTTTTGTTTATCTTTTGACACCACCCAGTGGTTCCTCGACCGGGAGCGGGTTGGGATGGAAGCCGGACGTTTTATCGACGGAAAGTAGTCCGGTGGAAAGAAGTTCTTTCCGGCGGCGATCAGTCTGCGCGCTTCAGTGTGGATGTTTGTGTGTGCAGATGCGGATCCGGTTCGGAGCCGTCGCTGTCGCGGGAGTGGGAGTGCAGCGGCTGCGGACTGCGTGCGTGCTCCGCGGGCTGGCGCTGCGTGGCGTGTGACCGGCTGGGGCCGCACGCGCGCGTGTACATGGGCGAGCCCAGCGCGCCGCCCACGTGGGCGCTGTCCACGCGCGGCCGCGGCGCGTTGCTCACCGTGGCGGACTGGGCGCGCGACGGCGTGATCTACGCGCTGCCCAACAAGGGCCGCTACAAGGACCTCAACCTGCAGCTGCAGGTGGGCGCCGGCTCCTCGTGCTCGTACGTGGCTGCGCCGGGGCCCGCCCCGCTGCGCACCACGCGCACATCACGACGCAGCCAGACCTGGAGTGAGTATCTGGCCTCAATACGGTGCGCCGCGCGCCCCCACCTCCGCCTGGTCTCACCGTTGATCTGTTACAGCAGCGGCAGCGGAGGCGGCGGCCGCATGTGGGTCTTGCCCCTCGTGCTCGTACGCGTACAACCGCGGCTGGCTGCCGGCGTGCGAGGTGTGCGCCGCGCGGCGCCGTGCGCCCAGCCTCACGAGGCCGGCGCTCACCACGCTGGGCGGCGCGCCGCAGGGCTGGGCGTGCCGGCGCTGCACGCTGCGCAACGCGGACGCGGCGGCGGCGTGCGCGGCGTGCGGCGGCTCGCGCCTTCGCGCGCTGCAGCCCGCGCCCGACCCAACGCTGCCGCGCGCACACTCCTGGACGTGTTCCGCGTGCACGCTGCGTAACCCCCTGGGCGCCGCGCACTGCCGCGCCTGCAAGGCAGCTCCTGGTGACTACTTGCCCTTTATTACTTTACTGCACTACATTATCAGATCAATAAACATTTTGCGGTAGATCTTCCATCTACTAAACTGATTGGGCAAGATTAGATAGTCCGGATAACAAAAAATGCATGTACTATGCAATAAATTTTTCCTCCCATTCAACCGAAAGAAAAAAAATCTGCACATTATGTAATGAATAATGGGAGATTTCTACCAATAATGTCACCATTTCGAAACAAACATCTTAGCACAGTTCTTCAAGAACTAGCGATGAAACTGGTTCAAAACAGATACTGAGGAACTGATAGCAATACATGAGTATTAAGTGTAGTGTAAAAATATTATAAGTAGTTCATAAGTAATGAAATATTTGGAAGAAGAAAAAAAAAATAGTTTTGCAATATTCGCAATTGTATAATGGAGAAAATACTGGTAGGAAGTAAGAAGGTATTAGAGAAATAGTTCCTAGTTCCTATATGTAAGAGTATGTAAGTTACGTGGTTTGTGTTGCAGACTCCCCAGAGGACGACCCCCGCACTGCCCCCCCTCGCCCCCGCCGCTCCCGAGGCAGCGCCGGGAGCACCGCAGGTATACTCCACTATACTCCGCTATACTCCGCTTTACTCCACTATACTCCACTATACTCCGCTATACTCGGCTATACTCCACTCTTCTCCACTATACTCCACTATATTTATTTATTTATTTAAGGATGATTTATAAAGCGCTATTTTCGCGATAAATCGCCTCAAGAGCGCTGTACAATAAAGAGGCTAGACCACAACACGTTTTGCAGCTACCAAGCGCATGAACGGTTGGGGTTCTATTCTAGTCTCCTACAGTTAGGGACTTACATAATAAAATAAAAATATTATGAAGTTAATTATTTTACATACATATTGCAGCTACAAAGCGCATGGATGGTTTGGAATCTAGCCCCCTTAGTAAGATCTAACTTGATTTTAGTACCCTAATTAGTACTTAGCAAGAATTAACTTTCCGGAAGGCTGTACCACTACTCATCTTGCAGCTACAAAGCGCATGGATGGTTTGGAACCAGCCTCCTTCACGGTTTAACTTGATTTTAGTGCTCCAGGTATGATTGGCAGAATTTACTTATCCGAAGGCTAAACCACAACTTGTCTTGCAGCTACCGAGCGCATGGACTATTTGGGGTTCTAGCTCTTCTTTTTCTATAAATGGATTTAGTGCTACAAGTAATGGAGTTTTTACAATAACAATAATGAATAATATTAAAATAGGCATATAAAACAACAATTAAAAACTACAGTAATAGATTTCGTTCTCCGGTTCAAATAATATTGTCAAGTCTAATAATTTCACAAAAATAACACTTCCACTAATCACAATCATAAATCTTAAGTTCTTTGTTTATTTTATGTTCATTGTTCTGGGAGGGTCCCGGCAGTCGATTGTGGGTGCAGGGCAGGTAGCAGGTACTGGCAGGACAAGGGCTGGCTGCGGCTGTCGGCCACATGTTGGTCAGCTATACTCCACTATACTCCGCTATACTCCTCTATACTCCACTATACTCCGCTATACTCCACTATACTCCGCTATACTCCACTAGATACTCCACTATACTCCGCTATACTCAGCTATACTCCACTATACTCCGCTCTTCTCCACTATACTCCGCTATACTCCGCTATACTCCACTATACTCCGCTATACTCCTCTATACTCCACTATACTCCGCTATACTCCACTATACACCACTATACTCCACTATACTCCACTATACTCAGCTATACTCCACTATACTCCGCTCTTCTCCACTATACTCCGCTATACTCCACTTTACTCCGCGCTCTCACTATACATGTAGGGTCAACATGAAATATTGGTATTTTATTCTGTACTGTACTGTTACGGGCTGGGCTGTGACTGATCACCTTACCTTCATCTAATAAAATGATCAATATACACTGCACTTGGTGTACCGATGTCAGTTGCCCTATGTATGTACCATTGGGTGCGAATAAGGAATAGTAGTAAGTGGTAGATTTTTTTATTCAAATATTTCAACAGTAATACTTTGGAGTGGTGCTGAAGCGTAAGACTGATATCATGCCTTCATGTAATAAATGATCTGATCCAGATTCACTGGCACTCTGTGTTCCAATGCAGTGCCCTATGCACCATTGGGTGCAGATAACTGAAAGTAGTAAAAGCTTCCTTTGTAAGCACATGGATTAATTCAGAGAGAGTACAATATGGCGCTCTGAGCAGTGTTTTTTGGAAATATATGAGCATGGGTGTCATTTTCAACGGATATAGGGGTAATATTTTAAAATGTTTGAGCAGTTGTAATTGTATCATTGTTTGAGGGAAGGAATATAATGTGGTGGGGTGTTTGATGGAGTATAATAAAAGGCGACGTTATTAACTTGTTTATATTATAAAAGTACAAATAGCCCCCAAACACTCATATTTGGAGAAATTTTGGGGAAAATTTCCAAATTTTCGTTTAAAAAAATTTCATTGGGAAAAAAAAGTTAAAAAAACTAAATGTTTAAATGTGACAAAAATGGTACCCAACCCCCTTTTTAAAAAAATACGAAATATTCCCCTTCCCCCAAAATCCTTTACAAAGTTAATTTTTAAAATCCCCCCCCAACTTAGGCCGGCTTCCCCCGCAGCGTTCGGGGGGCCAAAGGGCGGCTGGAGGCCCAAAATGGTACGCGCCCTGAAAAGGAGGCCTCCGTTGGGGGGCAGTGGCCGGAATCCCCAACCAAATCCCGCCCGGAAAAATCCCCCCCCAAAAAACAAACGGGTTGTTTTAAATGCCACCCAACCCCTTAAATTTTTTAAAATTTTAAAATAAAAAATTCGCCCAAAAAGGGGGTTCAAACCCTACGGCTGCGGCGTAAGAATGTGAAAAAACCAAAAAAACACTTTCTGCCCATCTGTAGATTTATTTTGTGATATTATCATTATGACTTAGTAATGAAGAGATTACGTACTCATTATGGAGATAACATGTTGGAGGATATATTTATTATTTCTTAGGTTTTCACTAATAACTTTGTGTGAATTGTCTCGTATCAAATATTTCTGTGACATATAGAATAATCTATTTATATTACAATAGCATGTACCTACTCTAGCAATCCAGACAGATTGTGACAGATAGTAAAGGAGATTGTATATACTCGTACATATACATGGAATATGTAGATCCCGAGATGAATAGGAATAACCACCTCTCCTTTATCTAGATATTATATTGTGATATTACTCTGTAAATACTGTGGTTAGACTTTTCCATTTCTGCCGTCACCTTCTTTAGTTAGGATCGTCGTACATTACTAGTATTCCACTTCTGTTGCGGAACACTGCAACTTGTACTAAACCCGTCACGATACGCCTACAGACTATTGTACATACTTCATATTATAAGGTAGAATCCCAACACATGCATTGTCTAGAATAAAGTAATAATATAGAATCATTATAAGACGAAGTTGTAACAAATGGATGGCACTTTCTAAATGGAGAGTTTGTTCATTTGACAATGTTTTCTTTTTATGTGATTTTGTGCGCTCTCTAGTTGAATTCCCGCTGAAAGCCTTTGTCTGATGCGGGGATACTCTGAACAGTTAGTCGGGTAGTATCAGCCAGACATCGCTCACCCTAACTTGCCATGACAAGTATTATCTCTGTGTCCAGTTAGAAAACCTTTTGTTTCCTACACGACTATTGTAATATTATGTTGTACATAACTGTGATTTCATCTAATGTAGAGTCATTATTCTTAACAGAATGTCTGCTCTTGGATTTTTGTTGCCTTTTTTGTTTCTCTTTTGGCCATTGTGAAGAAACCTATATTGAACCTACCTTGAAGTTTTACACTATTTGAGATTTTAGTTCTCATTTTGGTTTTATTTTAAGCAGTTTCATGTTTATTATTTAGGAAGAGTATAATATATGAAATATAAAAATGTCACAATTTGACATCTCAACAGAGACGAGAAATTTGGAAGGGAATATGGATATCTAGGCGTAAAATGTTGTTTATAAAAATGTCATTTAATACAGTGGATACTCGTTAAATAACGGATTAACTGGGCTTTAACTGGGATTAACTTGAATATGGGCCATGTGACTCTGATAGACTCACATTCTAAGATAGTCGATAACAACCTTTTTATGTGAGACTAAACAAAAACTTTGACTTATGAAAAAAGTAGTAAAAATGAAATATCATTGTTTACATGTCTTTTTTTTCTGTTTATTTTTTAATATTGAAATTGATTTATTTTTTAGAAATGGTAATTGTCGATTGATAGCCGAAATCAGAATGTGCTCAGAATCACATAGTCCCGTATTTGATGTACATTGACATTGACAATGTACCGTTACTTTATAGCATTTTATATGCATGAAAATTCCTCTTTAAAAATTGAGCTACTATATGGAATAACCATAAAGTGTTGCCATAATGTATGTTCCGAGATAATGGTTGTTGAACATTCCTTAAATTCAACCCACTGACATTCTAAAATGTATAATGAATGCCATTTTAATTTTACCTTTTAAAAATGAACAGATTTGTGGAAAACAGTTAAATGATAACGCTGACTTTTCAGGTAGAGGGCTCAATTATTGTATGTGTGCCATAATGCAATATAGTCATTTTTCTTACATAATATGATCCTCTTATACAGGCTATAGGAAAAATGTACTTTTTGTTATAATATTGTGCTAAGAAAATGCAAACATAAAAATCATAGTTTTGGAGATTGCGGTGATCCTTAAGCGATCATATTTATAATATTGAAGGAAAATTACCGTAATAAAAACAATATTGATTATGGTATGTTTTGTAGATTACTGCATTTTTATCATTTTAAAACTTTGTATAAACAGAATAATATGATAATTTTTTTAAATACGACTTTAATAATAATTATGTTTATTTATTAATATGTGCAATAGATTTTTTATATTTTATTTAAAAATTAAATGCGCTTTGTTTTAGACTGAGATATATTTTACAATTTTTTAAATTGATTTATGACACAAGAATTGAGATTAAGTTAGACTGATGTTTATCTATAATGATGTGAATTATGTTAGTTAACGAGCCGTGAGATGTAGAGTTAGCGAGTGGCGACTTCCGCCATTTCTGTTCTGTTCTGATACTCAACCAACTGTAGGTTAACTCGTTTAGGTTCCAATATTGATTTAGTTAAATCTGACTGTCGTACAGATATTTGTAAATAAATCCCACCCGATAATTTTAATATAACTTAAGGTTTTATTGTTGTTTGACGTAATTATTCTACGACAAGCGTACACAGATAGTTTCTCTCAGAAAACACTCTGCATATCTGTTATTCCGCAACTTGTCGCACTCCGTCGCCCGGCTGCCTCCGGTGAAATAATACTCTCTCATCACCGAGTGAAATGATATCACCAAATGCTTTATTACCTTCCATATGTGTATTCGTACTTACACAACATATCGTCGTGGTGGTGGTGAAGAGACCCAACCCCCATACAATACATACGGGGCTTAGCTCTCTCCACCACCACGGCGACCTTGTTATGTGCCCAAATTCCTGATTCTGTATTCTTTACTAAAACTGTGTGAATTTGGCAACACTGCCCGTAAAGTATACTAGTCTATTATTATTTTCTTTTCTATTTATTTGGTCAATCATTCGAGTGAGTTTCCAGTATTTTTCTGCCTTAGCAAATTCACCAAATAATTGTGAGTGTTATCATTTCTCAACCATTCCAGATTAGTGGCTAAGTGGGGCTGAAATACGAAATTAATTTCTGATTTAAAAAGTCTGAAATGCTTAGGAATATAAAAAGTGCCTATATTTTTGTGGTTTTGAATTATTTTGGTTTGCTCTCCTAATGGAACGTATGAATATACTGTACTGTACTGTACTATAGTTGTATCCTTCTACCTCGGTGGGGAAGTATTATTTGTCCTCGCTTCAGTTCACATCCCGAGCCTCGAATGCCGGTATTTTAAAGAATTACACAAATTTGCGGATGAATGAGTTGTGTTTTATTCGGAATTCCCTCCCCTATTCCAGTCCAGTGTGAGAAGACCACCGCCACCACCACCGCCACCGGAACAGGGACCCTACACAATACACAGTATAGTCCAATATCCAGCGTAAAGCAAGAGAACTGAAACTTGGTTTGCGTTTTCTCATGCTTCTGTATTTAGGATTTAATTAATTTGTACACAAAATGTTTTACATTCGTACACCTACTTACTGCTTAGAACAACAATGAAATTAATTATAAAATAATCCAAATAGTTTATTTTTGCTTTTACACTGTATGCAATAATTAATTTTCCATTAATATAGGTACGCTGTATACCTACATATATTATATATTATCTCAAGATCAAAATAACACTTATAAAAATATTGTTTAAAATTAGGTCTCTAAACACTTAAATAAATATACATTTTACTAATGAATAAATCACTCAATGATTGACTGAAGCTGTTTATTATAATATTACTTTATGTAACCGAGTCCAGCCGAACATAATGATCAGGTTTGTGGGCAGCGTCAACTATTTACAAATTCTCGAGAACATCGCCGCCTTAAACTAAGTTTATAATGAAGTTACTTTATATAAAAACTAGTGGAATACAGTATACAGCGGAGATTAGTTATGGTAATACCATACCTAAAGTTGAACCTTCCTTTAACTTGTAACAGAACAACAGTGGACTAACTATACACTTCCATAAGTTAATATTCTTTTTAATATAGATACGTACTTTATTAGATTCAAGGTAATGTAAGAGTATCGGAGCACCTTTAATAAATTGACTAAAGATGTCTCCTCGGAAATAATCCAACCGGCTTATACTGTAATCTCTGTTTATGTAATAATAAATCTCACAAAATTGACTAGAGTAAAGTTAACAAGATCCTTCCCAAGCGGCGGAGAAGTCGCCTTAGGATTCGGATGACTCGGACCGCTTGCCGAGTCCGAAGCTGAATCTGTTGAGGTCGCGCTGTCGCTTGCCCATCCCGTAGTAGTCGTATAGTCCTAGTGGAAGTCGCTTCCCCATCCCCGCAGCCTTTTTGCCGAGTCCGAACTCGTAGGCTGCTCTCTTCCCAAGTCCGAACTCGTAGGAGGGAACTCGTTTCCCTAGTCCAAATTCGTACGAAGGCATTCTTTTTCCTAGGCCAAATTCGTAAGCCGACGCCCTTTTTCCTAGTCCAAATTCATAGGACGGCATTCTTTTTCCAAGTCCAAATTCGTACGAAGGTATTCTTTTGCCGAGACCAAATTCATAAGACGGTATTCTTTTGCCGAGACCAAATTCATAAGATGGTGTTCTTTTTCCAAGTCCAAATTCGTAAGATGGTGTTCTTTTTCCAAGTCCAAATTCATAAGATGGTGTTCTTTTTCCAAGTCCAAATTCGTACGATGATAATCTTTTTCCTAATCCAAACTCATAAGCCGCTCTCTTTCCCAAGCCAAACTCATAAGGAGATCTTCTTCCGAATCCAAATTGATATGCCGGAACTCTCTTTCCGAGCCCGAACTCGTATCCCCGAGCCAGCCGCTTATCTTCCTCGGGGGCGTCGGATCTCTTCCCGAGCCCAAACCCGTACGGCCGAGCTCTCTTCTGATGTCCACCTGTAAATATAAAATTATACTTTATTACCTAAGGATAGATTTCATGAATTATCTCTATTTCCCTGACCCTGAGCCATGTTTAAAAAAAAAAATTAATTGCTCCTTTATTTTTGTCAAATCACATTGAAACTGTCCTTTAATCGCTTTCCGTCAACACAGCCCGCAGTTCTTATACCTAAAATTTTCAAAATTTGAGCCATATTAACATCTAACAGTTCATAGAGCATTGCGTTGGTAAACCAATAGTTGGTAATTTTATTTCTAAGGTAAAACCACTCTTAGGATATTAGTCCAGCCCCGACTAGATATTATTACTTTATTTTTGCTTCCATTTTCTTGCAAAAATGAATTCCTTCAAACTAATTTCTTCATTTGCTCCAATTTTCATTCAATTTATGGGAATTCCCTCTTTTTCTGTTATCATAGTGCATAGGGCACTGCACTGTATCTTAGTCATCATATTGTAATACAATATTCATGTATTGTAATATAAATTTGGGTAGGTACCTATGCTACCTGGTACTGGAGCGTATGACTGATATCTTTACCTTCTTGTAATAAAATGATTAAGATACACTGCACTGATGTACTAATGCAGTGCCCTATGCACCATTGGGTGCGATTAAGGGAAAGTAGACAAAAAAAGTTTTTGTACCTGGCATTAAATTTTGTAATATTTTAATGTGTGGAACTCTGATCACCTGCATGCTGTGATCTGTGCTGTAACTTACAATGCACAGCTTTATGGTGGAAGAACACTCTCTGGGTCCAGAATCTTATCAATTTTTAAAACAAAAGAACATTAACTTGCTTCTATTTATACAATAAAAAGCTTCAGCTATTTTGTTTTTAACTCTATGTATATCTATGTATTTTTAAACAGAGTCAATAGTCAACAACCAGAAATTGAGAAAAACAATAAGGGCACAATCTCCAATTACTAGTGGTGAAGTCACAGCAGTGAGCAGTACTCAGGATGCCTCGGAAGAGCCCAACCTAAGTTGCCTCTTGTTTACACCTGCGGGTTCCTGCCGACAGCGACCTGGCAGACCATCGATGACAATCTTCTTGATGTACTCGGCCTGACGTGGGAAGAGGCAACAGAGTTGGCCAGGGATAAGGTTTCCTAGAGGGATCTAGTTGTGAGAAATAGCAGGTGGCAACCTCAAGTGTACTCACTATATAAGTCCTCGTCTTCGGCGTCTTCAACTTCCTCAGTGGTCTCATCGGTGTCGGGTTCCGTGTCGTCTGTGTCGGGCGGTGTGTCGTCACTCCAGTCGGGGCTGTCATACTGCCCGGGGGCGCCGCGGCCCTCCTCCGGCCCGGCGGCGCCGCGCTCCGCCCGCTCCGCCCGCTTGCCCAGCCCGAAGTTGTACACTGGCAGGCGCTTGTACTCGGACACGTAGGTGTAAGCTCTCCTCTTGCCGAGCCCAAAGCTGTAGGCCGGGGAGCGCTTGTGCAGCGTGACGTCAGACGCGGGCGCGGGGGAGGGGGGGCGCGCACGCTGCCAGCGCCGCCAGCGCCAGCAGCGCCAGCGGACACATCCTGAAACAGAATACCATCATTTTACTACTATACTTGTATATTGTTCTTTTGGTAAACTAGGTCTTTCTTGGTGTTACCGTCCTGCCGCTGCCGCTGCCGGGAGCATATTATTATCATTATTATCTTTCCTCAGTTGTCTAGAACAAGTGTACCTACACTACCTAGGACCTACTACTGATAATATTACATTATCTCCTCAGTTGTCTAGAACAAACGTCGGCAACCTGCGGCCCGCGGGCCGCATGCGGCCCGCGAGACATCTTGGTGCGGCCCGCGAGATTCTCGCCGCAACGCACATGACGGACGATATTATACACAATCGAAACTCGATCATTTTCCAAATTGCAAGAAAGCAGTAGAAGAAGCTGGAATAAATTTTGTTTGGCAAAATACTAAAATGAAAAGTGCATTAATGCAACTACAAACTGAGTTTGAAAACCGGTTTGCTGATTCAAAAAGATCTCACGTAAGATGGAGATTTTCGAAAACCCCTTTGCAGTAGATATCGGTAATGTACCAAGCGATTTGCAAATCAACGTGATAAATTTGCAAAGTGATAACACACTTAAAATGGCTTTTAAGGAAAAAACTAAATTTGGTGGATTTCTATGGGAGTTTGCCTTCTGAAAACTACAAGGATTTAAAAAGGTTTGCTCAGCAAATAATTACTATGTTTGGTAGTACATAATATATTAGTGAACAAACTTTTTCAATTCTGAAATATCGAAAAAACAAACACTGTTCTCGGTTATCGAATTCACATTTAGACGCAATACTACGCGTCTCTACTTCAAAAATGCAAGCTGATATTAAAAAACTTGCAAGTCAAATGGAATCACAAAAATCTCATTGATTTTATTAAATACAATAAATGTCGTTAAAATATACACTTAGCATTTTATTTTTAAAACTAAAATATTTGTACATAAATATTGTATGTATACCTACTGCAAGTGCGGCCGCACTGATCCCCATGAAAAATATTTGGCCCTTTTACAAACAAAAGGTTGCCGACGCTTGGTCTAGAACAAGTGTAGGTAGGACCTACTACTGATAATATTGCATCATCTCCTCAGTTGTGTAGATTCTAGAACAAGTGTAGGTAGGACCTACTACTGATAATATTGCATTATCTCCTCGGTTGTGTAGATTCTAGAACAAGTGTAGGTAGGACTACCTGCTTTATTAATTTACGTTTATGAATCTCTGTGGGGACATTAAAAAATTAAAAGACAAAAGGCATTTCAAGATTATCTAAAAAATATAAATTTATAATCTCGACAACGCTAATTAATATCTATTGAATTCCTGCAAGAAAACCGACGTTTTCATTTTTACCACCAGAATTAATTTAGTGAAAATCAGCTAAATTAATTTAAAAAGTTTATAAGTGGCTACTAAGTACTACTACTCTCGGAGTGATTTAATCGAGTTTATTTACTAAATGCTAACTTGGGGGAAATATTTAATATATTCACGGTCGATTTCTCAGCGGGAAATCACGTTAATTTAATGGTCGGTGTTTTCATCAAAATTAAATGACAAATTCACGCCATTCACGCCACTAAAGTGTTACTGAGGGTTTTATTTTACTTAAACTCTTGAGAATTTCAATAACCACTATCTTAAGAAAATATAAATATTCGTACCTAACGAAGAAAATCAACAAAGACGATAGCTAAAGATTAACTTATCAATGCTTTAATACATTCCTTATTTAAGCCAAATCTGTGTCATTAATACCTACCTACATCTACCATCTACATGTAGATATAGGTACAAGTTAATATTATATCTACGAGGTCGATACAAATTTTCATCTTCCAATTTAGCGAGAAAATTTGGAATTTCTGTTCCTGTGATCCTTCACAAAAATAATTAGGTACCTACCGATGCTTTATTAATCATATTTGTTAACCCTTTCCTACATCTGTAACACATAGGTATGTTACGGCACCTCCCACAATACAACGATATCGAAAGAAGAAACATTAAATCAAGGAATAGAAAACTATCAGATTTTCACATGGGATTGTTTAAAATGTCATTCATAAACTTAAAAGATTTTTCCATATATTCGACAAGAATCTCCCTATCTAATATAAATTTGTATGGCCAGCAGGCTATTAAATTGTCACTGGAAAAACTCGATTATTCTCAAGTTGTAAATACAATATACCACATTTTTTATTAGGCCCTGTATTCGATGCTACTCGTAGTTCTCAGATGGAATGGATGGATGGAGCGAAAGGCAATTTATATTACAGAACATGGAACAATCGAATACCCAATAATATCGCAATGTAATCATGAAAACAAACAAAAAAAATATAATATTATTCTGCGACCGTTTTGCCCATCTGTTAACAAAGTAAAACCAATTAAAGTTTGCAACGAAATATTATTTATAAGTTTGGGACGTGGACAGGATACGGGACACGGGATACGGGACACGGGACACGGGACACGGGACACGGGACACGGGACACGGGACACGGGACACGGGACACGGGACACGGGACGGGACACGGGACACGGGACACGGGACACGGGACACGGGACACGGGACACGGGACACGGGACACGGGACACGGGACACGGGACACGGGACACGGGACACGGGACACGGGACACGGGACACGGGACACGGGTTAACTCATTTCTGATTATTTATTGTTATTTCTATAGAGAAGTTTGGAAACTTTCTGAACGACCGCGCCCGTGAAATTCTTTTGAAACTCAATTTATTTTGGTACTAAAGGTGGGTATTAATATATTATATTTTTGAGATTTTCATATTAATATTTTAATGTGTGATACCTTGCACTGATACTGAAGAGTAAGACTGATCATCCTACCTTCATGTAATAAAATGATCGAGATACACTGCACTTGGCGTACTAATGAAGTGCCCTATGCACCATTGTACTGCCTACCTACCTACGTACCTTGGTAAGTAGTTTCAATTTTTCTCTATGCTCTTTCCCTTTATGTACCTACATATGCTGCATAAACTCATTTCAGTAGATAGGTTCGATAATTTTATTGTTTTGAAAGGCCCGTAAAATTATCACATGCCTGATGATCGATCATCGATTAGAGATTAGATCAAAGATCAATGTAGGTACTTATTTAGTATATTATATGATAAGATAAAAACTCGATCAGCTTTTTGAATCAGCAAATGGGTAGGTAATCATTATTTACTAGTATATTTATATAATCTCTGTCCATCATTGTTATATGGTTATTGAGACTACAGGTCAATTGCGACGGTTTAATTATACCTAATATAAATATTATAAAGCCAATATCTAATGCGCGCGGTAGAACCGAAAACAAGACACTGAACAGTCTGTGAAAAGACACACTATTTAGTATATTTATGTTTGCACACAGGAAAATGTTAATATAGCTACTAATTTAAATGTTATTCGTTTTTTACGTTTTCAAAGGCATTCAATATACCTATCAATATCTACTTGGCGTTTTCATAAAATCCAATATTCCAAACAGTTTTCGCTATAAAGTTTGCAAACTGCACAAGAAATTATACAGTTTTCTGTCCCGTTTAAAATGCGCTTAACTGATTGGTCTGACAAAAACTAAAACTAAACGGTTACATGTGTATTTCCTTCCTCAGCTGTTTTGCGAACTCTCCAACAGGTGGGTGTAAGCGGATGGGACATCCCCTCCCCCCCAAAGGTGTGGGATACCTACTTGGTTTGAGTGTAGAAGTCAAGGAAGGCTGGGAAAAGGATTGTATTGATTTGTTTTTCGAAAAATAATAATATTTCGAATTAATTAATTACTTTTAACAACAACATTTTGAATGAATACAAATGCTTGTAGACAAATTACTGGATTATACCCATGCTGGGCTGATATCAGATGATGGGCGGAATGGGAAATGTTGTAATACATCAAGTGGCCACTTAACCCAGCCAATGACAGGTCATAAGCCCTGTAAACGCCTAAATAGCCCACATTCGTTTCCAGAGTTTCTCTGTATCAATAATATCTGAATTAATTACTGTTTAAGAGCAAATATAAGAATTTTATGTCTTCTTTCCTTTGTTTATAGTTCATATTGTTCATGTCACCTGCAATCAAAGTATTTTTCTTCTTTTTAGCACAGTACAGTGGCTACATATTTAGAAAGACATCCTCGCCCAGAAAAAGTAAAAAAGTTCGCTAATCCATTTATATAATTATTTCTTCTTTGGATGAAATCTTTGATACTGAAGGGAACTGAGCGAAAGTGGGTACAACTTATCAAATTTATGCTGGTAATACATTTATTTGATATCAAATACCACACCAACGTACCTACGGACCAAATACTGTGCGTATGAATAATTTTATATTTAAATCAATTAAATTTAATAAACGCACATAATATTAGGAATATTCTACTTATTCAGCTTTCCCTTTTTTTCCCGTGAAACGACTTTCATGAAGTCTATAGTAGGTACTCTAGAATGTATAATAGAGGGTTGACAGTTGACAGAACCACATGAAAGTAGAAACTTATGTTCTATGTACGCTGTACGGAGTATTCCTACAGGTACAAGGCCTGGCCTTTCTGTTCCACGCCACGAGAAGTAATTATTATTGTTTTTGTTAAACGTAGCAGCAGCAGCAGGGGATTGTGATATTAATAAGTGTACTAAGTTAGTATAAGTACACACGTGTACCGTGTACCCACTATAAGTAGGTACCTAAAAACTTTTAATTAAGAACATACTATTACGCCTGATTCAGTGTACGCAGCCGTTACGCAATTTACCAAACATCCCGCACTAAAACGCACTTTATACGGAATACAAAACTGTACAGTTTCTTGTGCAGTTTGCAAACTGCCCCGTATAAAGCGAAAACTGTATGGAAAATTAAATGGTTGACGCAACGTTTGGCTGACCTGACAGTTAGGTACCCCGCAGACTAGAGACTTTCTATCGGGCGATAGTTTAGTCGGGTTGGGCTGCTATATAGAGCGCACACTGAATAAATAAAATAAAAAAATTAAATAAAATACCTACTTTCCTTTAAATCTGTAGACTATTTGATAGTACTAGTTAGTCGATATTCGATAATTTCATACAATTTGCTAACGTAATGATGGTATATTTGGACCTAGGTACTAGGTACGTAGATGGACGTAACATAATATAGACAGGAATACGATTGTTTACTTTGTCTTATCTGAAGAAAGGTTCGGTTTTAATTAAGAAAACCATCGAGTCTTTTATTACGGGGTAGTTAGTAAGTAGTTAGTACCTAATTATCAAAGAAAGGAAAAATAAATGTTTAATTAATTTCTGGGGCTAGAAGTTGGAAGGATTCATTCCTCGGTTGTTGCTTAGATTCTAGACATAGTGTAGGTAGGTCCTATAATGATATTTTGCATTAATCTCCTTCGGTTGTGTATAGGATTCTAGAATTCAAGTGATGGTTTAGGTAACTACATGCTGTATTAATTTACGTTATGATTCTCTGTGGGGTCATTAATAAATTAAAAGTCATAAGGCATTTCAAAGATTATCTAAAAAAACTTTTTCATTTATTATTCTGACAACGCTATTTTATCTATTGTATTCCTGCAAGAAAAAACCGTCGTTTTCATTTTTACACCAGAATTAATTTAGTGAAAATCAGCTATATTATATTAAAAAAAAAGTTTATATAGTGGACTACTAGTACTTACTTACTATCGGAGTGATTAATCGGTTATATTTACTAAATGCTAAACTTGGGGGAAATATTTAAATATATTCACGGTAGGTTT
>JAGVSP010003799.1:42500-112207 GCA_022494985.1 Micrasema minimum
TTGGCTGACCTGACAGTTAGGTACCCCGCAGACTAGAGACTTTCTATCGGGCGATAGTTTAGTCGGGTTGGGCTGCTATATAGAGCGCACACTGAATAAATTAAAATAAAAAATTAAATAAAATACCTACTTTCCTTTAAATCTGTAGACTATTTGATAGTACCTAGTTAGTCGATATTCGATAATTTCATACAATTTGCTAACGTAATGATGGTATATTGGACCTAGGTACTAGGTACGTAGATAGTACGTAACATAATATAGACAGGAATACGATTGTTTACTTTGTCTTATCTGAAGAAAGGTTCGGTTTTAATTAAGAAAACCATCGAGTCTTTTATTACGGGGTAGTTAGTAAGTAGTTAGTACCTAATTATCAAAGAAAGGAAAAATAAATGTTTAATTAATTTCTGGGGCTAGAAGTTGGAAGGAACGAACAATAAAAATGAATGGACAATTTGCAACAAACGGTTCCAAGACTTGGCCTGAAATATTAAGCGGGTAGAAGAGTAGCCCACGGACTAGTGTAGCCAGTATCTTTTTTAAAATGATATACTATTTAAATAGACGCTGGTTTGGCCGTGGTGATGATGCTCTCTGGTGATGGGAAGGATCTAGTGATGTCCACATGCTCCACATAGGAGCGAACGTGGTGAAAGAAGAAGATTCCAGACAGCAACGCATCGTGTTAAAGGTGGCACCAGCTAGGATTGCGAGTTCCTTGCGCGTGCTGCCATCTTCAGTTATATGAACATCTTCAGATCCTCTGCCCAATGTTGTAAAGGGGATAGTCGGGGTCAGGACAAGACTTATTGACAAATTTCCCGATAAAACATCCCGGACTCAAAACTTTACTGTAAATCTCTTCGCTCAAAACTATCGCCCAAGTACACATACGAGTGTCTATCTAACGAAGAAAAGGTTTTAAATAATAATCATTAAAATTCATTCTCTTAATACCTGATAATGTTTTTAGATAAACGTGTAGGAGCTTTATAATAATTTAGAAAATATCGTGCCTTAACATAGGCATAGGTAGGTTTAGAGTTGGTATTACCTGTAATGTGTGTATATTATTAGGTATGACGTACCTTCTCTAAACCGAGAGCAGGTATTTGTGTACATTAGATGCTTAGTTAAGTATACTCTAATATTCGTTGATGAACAAAATATATATTTAATTCAACATTTTGAATGTGCACAACAAATAATGTCTTATCTGAAGAATTGGTTAATTGGATTATCAATCATTAGCAAATTTTCTCACCGTTAACACTTGAGTACTCGCTACTGGGTCTGTCAGACCCAGTCGTCGGCATTATGCGAAATATTTTATCAAATTTTGAAAATACAACGTTGCCGCGTTCCAGTACCTTCAAACAAACCGTATACCCCTTCTACTCGTCACAGTTGCAGTCAGTTGAAGCACAGCGTTTGTGTGCTACGGACCTTTAAAGTGAGTGTTGGCCCATTGGACCCGGTAGCGAGTATATACGTAACTTTTTAACAAGTTTATCTATCTAAGGATTTTGTATTGTTTTATTTTTAAAATGGATACAAATCGTGTTTTGAGCACGACAGAGATTGAATAATATTTAATTGAAGGCATAGAAGATGAGGACTGCTCAGAAATTGAAGACTTATTCGACTCCTAACCTTCCGGCAAGCAGTGGACGAAAACTTCGGTGCAGCATTTGTACGTGAAAAAGGACAGGAAAACTAAATTTTCATGTAATGTTTCCAATGTGTGTTCAGATGTAATGTTCCAAATGTGGAGAACATTTCCAAATACATTTGTACTACATGCATTGTATATTATATAACCAAAATATATGAAAATGTAAAATCATGTCAATTAAAAATAAATTATTTTTTTTGTGTAATTTAGTCTATTTTCAAAGTTAATTTACCAAAAATTATGTTATGTTACCTATATATATATTTTTTTACTTTAATAAATAGTTCAATCATTTTACTTTCATAAAAAAAGTGGGATTAAGTCTATGTTCGTACATAATATATAACTTTTTTCTTTTATTATGTGAGTAGAGCGTAATTACATTGATAAATTTAATGATTTTTTCAATACGTGTTAAATACCTTATTTATGCATTATAAAATACAGATTTATTTTTCCAATGTGTTCATATTATTATGTTTTAAATTATTACTTATATAATTATCAAATAATTGTTGCTGCTTAATACCTATCTTTTAAAACCTGGGTTTGGAGGGGGGGAAACACTGGGTTTGCGGGACCCGGTAGCGAGTATTTGTGTTATAAAACAGGGCGCGCGGTCCTGAAGTGTTAAAAACAATACAAAGTTAAAGCTACCTAAATTAAAGATAAATTGTAGCAATCCACAATGTTGCAGTGCTTACGTGAGTTTTATCACGGTATTATTTATACCTACAAATCGAATAATCTAAAAGTTTCCAGTCCAAAGTTGCTAGTAACTGTTACTAACTACGAAACTACAATATTATCACACAACTTACTTACCTACAACCACGAACACGATTGTTCTGATATCAAAGTACTTAATTGTTCCAACACATTTACTATACTATATAGTATATTTATGTTCGAGGAAGGAACTGTTTTTAATGAAGAAATAATATAAAGCATCGTGCATTGGAGGAGTTTCGGTAGCAATATTTAGAACGGTGTCACTTTTTGCACGGTAAAAGTGTTTGTATTCTGTTCTACCACTCTACAACAAAACAAAACAGATTCCTTTGTCCTTCGTTTCTAAATTAATATGTATTTTGTGAACATGTTTCACACTACAAATACAAAGTGATATTAAAATGGTAGAAATACCAATTAACAGTAACGTGGATCAGTGAATATATAACAATAGGAATTATGAAATGTTTTTTTATTAATTTGTTTATTTATTTATTTGACACAAATTACCCGAGATATGTTTAGTTTGGGGAAAGGGAAGGAGTGGATATATATCGCTTCGAGATATAATCCGAGGATATAGATGTGTCCGGAGTTACCCATGCCTAATTGGTATATCAAATGATGTGATTGAGATTTTTTACTGACATTTCTTGGTGGAACTGCATTTGAATTAGAATTCATTAAACGCCTTTTTAGTTTTAACCTCTTTTTATTCAACTCAGTAGTGACCAGGTTTCGTAATTACTGACATCCTCCGTCGAAAACTAAAAAGGTGTTTTATTAATTATAATTCAAAGTAAATAAATCTTGATCGTATGCTACATGTAGGAAAGATGATTAGTCTTACGTTTCAGTGCCAGTCCTGTGGTATTATTATATGAAGTATTTTTATTTTAAAAAAAAACACCACGCCGCCGCCGCGCCGCGCCGTCGCGCGTCGATCGCATATCTACCTAAACTCCAAACAAAGTATCTCGCTATTATCTAATTATCCGATTTACAAACGGTTTGCACCGATGGTTTTGTTATATTTTACTTTATTTTTCTGCATTCACAGATATGCTGTAATGCGCTTTACATGTCCATAATATACATTATGCCCTATAAAAATATTTGAATAATAACGGAATATTTAACACCGAACTAGTTATTTAAAAATATTTGAATAAAGCCGCTAAAGCCGGTAAAATCACGGGTGTCGGTAAAATGCGTTCGCGCATCGCTGCCTTACTTACCGACCGAGGAGGGCAACGCTCGCCCCCCTCCCCCTCCCGCTGCCCGGCGCCGGCCGCCGCGCCGGGGCCGGATGCAGCTCGGCGGGTCCAGCTTTAGGGAACCTTTTTTTCGCAAACCTCACATTATTATTATATCATTATTAAAGTTTGCAAATCACTTTATCGATTTAAGAAATATGTGCTTATTAGCGCCTTAAATTATTTTTTGCCTACGCATCAACTATATTATATTCAGTACGACCCTTTTTGTGCACCTAGGAGGCGGGTTCTTTTAAAGCATCCGTTTGCGGTCAATGTGTTTTTATAAGCCACATTTTTAAATATTTTTTTTTCGAGGAATCTTTTGAATTTTTATTTTTATATTTTTCACAGAAAAATTTCTAATATTCATTACCATTCACAAACAAAAAATTACGAAATTTAATAATAGCATCTCCCTATTAGATATTTGTGTGACTTGTGCGAAAATCAAATTAGTAGATGCGTCGGTCGTGACGGCACGGCATAGCGAGGCATTCAAATTCCTTATTCTTTTCCTTTTTTTTCAATATAATAAGTGTTTATTTTACGCTTAAAATTAAATTTTTACGATATGTAGATCACTTTTAATGCTTAAATTACTTACAAAAAAAGTTCGCAGCCTAAATTTTGTGTTGATCCTAACTAACTAACTAACCCTCACCCATTTCTCTGAAGGGGTAGGCAGATAGCAATTTAACAATATTCACTGAATACGTAATCTTTGATTATTTCACGTTATAAGTTTTAAAAACGTCTATGCTTTTCCCTCCTATACCTAGTTAAAAACTTTTTAAAATTTTTGACGAATAATGAAATATTAAAACATATCGTACAAGAGAAAGTGACCAACTTACAAAGTGTAAATTTTTCAGGAGAGTCAATTAACCATTTTTATTGTTATTGTTATATTTTTGTTTAATGATCTTTATAACAAGTTAGATATTATATTTCCAGCTTTTAAATCAACTTGAGCATTTTTTCCAGGCAACCATTGTGTTAGTAAGTTGTCAAATAGTCATTTATCACGTTTTTGAGAAATATGCACTTGATCATATTTCTCTTGTATGACGACGTAAAGTTTGTCAAATAGTCATTTTATCACGTTTTTGAGAAAATGTGGTCACTTTCTCTTGTATGACGACGATATATGAATGTTAGGCGCACCTCGCCTCCGGTTATGCATCGCTGGTGCAGCCGGTTATAGAACCGCGCCACCTGCGCAGTGCGCAGTGCGCAGTGGGCCTTGTACCCGTGTCCGCGTCACCCGATACCGGTCGCCTGTTTCTAGTCTAGTAGGTAAGTATAACTATCGGTCCGGCCGCACGCAATACTCCAGTCTCCAGTCCAGTCCATCTCCCGAGATTACACACATTATCTGCACAATGTCACCCCCGGAACTAGACCAAGAATTACTGATTTCGTTGGTTGAAAAAACCCCCACGATATGGGACAAAACTGATCCTATGTACAAGGACAAACGAAAGACAAGTGAGGCGTGGAGAGAAGTTTGTAGATCTTATGATTCAAACTACGACCACTTGAATATGGAACAAAAAACTGAACTTGGTAAGTAAAATGTATTATTATTGATTTATTAAACATTATGTAAACACATTAAATAAATAAATTAACTAATTTTCTGTTTTATCTAAATAATATAGGTAAATCACAATTAAATGTTGTGTGAAGTACATGATGTAACCAATATCCGCCATCTTGGTTATCGAGCAACTCTATTAACTTTGTCTAGCTTTCTCAGTATACCTACATACATAAAGTTTACCATTAGTTAGTTACACTGTAGCGGATTAGGTTCCAGTAGCGGTCCGGTAACGGTCCGGTAGCGGTTCGGTACTAGTCCGGTAGCAGTCCTGTATCGGTTCGGTAACGGTCCGGTAGCGGTTCGGTATTAGTCCGATAGTGATCTGGTACCGGTCCAATACGGAAGGAATTTGGTTTAGGTGTACTATTACAGGTATAAATATCATGCGGCCGTACCGTTTGCGCAGCAGCGTGCTTCAGCTATTGTGGTAAACTTTTAAGCAATTATTTATAGAACGGTACGTATACCGTAGTACGATATTGATTTTAACTCTTAAGAGTTTAAAGAACTGTGATGCAAAGTTTCTTTGGTTGGTGCTGTAACAGAGCGTTACAATAGTGGAATCCAATAGTTTTTGGAAATAAGTTGTTCAGAAAATGTTTTCTTATTTTGACAACTACCTACGTACCTACCTATCTATGTAAATTAAATGGAAAGTATGTAGATTGTCGTTTTAGCACAGCCACGTAAAATGTAGGGAATATTGTAATGTTTTATAACTACTCAATCCCATTTATGAGAGTTTTATAATTATTATAGTTAGATATTTAGAAGTGATTTTATGATTAAATTTTTAGTTTTTTTATATCGTGTTGAAACTGCATTACGAATAGTAGGAAAAAGTACGTAATATAATAGGCTCGTTTGTCCGAAAATATGTAACATTAATAAACCTAATGTTTGTTTACAGGGAAACGTTTGATCAAGAAGTGGTGTAATATAAGAGACGCTTATATAAAATTCTTGAAGAAAAGAAGCCGACCAGAGTACAGAAATATTCGTCTATATGTACATCACGAGCAACTTACATTTCTATTGAAAATAAATGAAGATTTAAAACAAGCAGTAGAAGATGATTCCGTAGAGGTGGATACTAACAATGATTTCAATATCAAACTAGAACCTCAGGAAAAGGAAAAATTGAACACAACAGCGGATGATATTTTTGACAAATACAATCATCCTTCTCAATCCAATATGAATCCCCTTGAGGACGAAGATACTACCGAAAGTGAATCTGATGCTAAAGTTAACATACCAAAGAAGAGAAAAATGGATGTGTCATCTGGAGAAGAAATTAACTTCATGAAATATTTTGAATTGAGATTAAATGAACAGAAGAGCAGAAGTATGCATTTCTTCAGGGGAATAACGGACACTGTAGATTCATTCCACGAAGACGATTTCGTGGACTTTCAGATTGAAGTACTTAAAGTTATAAAGAATATTAAGCGAAACAAAAAATAGTATACACACATACATAATATTATAATTACAGTTTGCACGAAATTCTTATAGATATATTATTAATTTTGTTTTCAAGATATCCTTTCATTTGGCTGACCTGTGTACTTCTTTCCGTTTAATAATGTGTAAATAAATTAATGTTTTAAATGAATACCCACATTTTATTTGGGTACACGTGTAAAATGCAAGCGGTAATAATTTATTTTTGTATTGTTTCTTATACCGATATAAATATTATAACATAGGTATGGTAACATGTAGGTAGGTACATGTTTATGTTTAGTTTAACAGCTTTAAATTATTGTTTTTATACTCGGAATCTTATAACACTAGGATTACAAAACTGTAAAAATAATCTGTATTTTATGGCACATCAACCAGCAGCAACCTCCGATAACTGGAGGCGTGGACCTGGCTGTACAGTGTACATGTCACGTCCGGTCCAGCATGTACAGTGTACAGCCTGAACCCGAGCTGCCTCTTCTTTACACCTGCAGGATCCCGCCGTCCGCGTCCGCGTCCTGGCAGACCGTCGATGGCCATCCTACGGATGTAGGTACTCGGCGGAGCTGATGCGGGCCTGAGAACTAGCTGGTGATAGGGTCTCCTGGGGGGATCTAATGATGTCCACATGCTCCACATAGGAGCGAACATGGCGAAAGAAGAAGAAGAGTTGATTCCTTGAAAAGATTGATTATTTTCTCAATTTTTGAGACTTTTTATTGAAGATGATTTACTTTTACGACACGTTACTTACAAAGACTATTATTAACATTAAATTCGTGATAAACTGCCGTATAAACAATATAGTAGGTACATACAGTAATGTCTATATACTTCCCCGAGGCCGTCCACAGTAGGTAGAGTTAGCTGTTAGCTTCTACCGGGAACATTTCCCCTGGTACCTGGGAGGGAAGGGAAGGTGGAAGGTGATCTCCCATCCCCGACTTTACGACGGACCAACGTCCATTCCTGAAATACTATGCCAAACAAATGCCGCGATTTACGGCGCCGAAACACCTTTTTGTCAATTTTATGTTCACACCTTATTTTATAATGCCAATTTATTGTTTTAAATCCGTGAACTTTTACGTTCATGTTCTGCGTATCTGCGATTTTTTGTACTACTCGTATTTTGTGCGTCGTAATACAAATTTGCTTGAAGGGCAAATTTCTTTGAATAATTTTCGGATATTCCGTATTAACGTCGTCTTCAAACTGACGTTTTTTTCCCCGTAATATAATATGTATAATTTAATGAATTGTTAAGGATTACTGAAGCATAACGTTTACAAACGAAAAATAAGAGAAACTCGAATAATTAAGATGCATGGTTACATGCGTTTACCACTATAAATTTTATTGTTGGCTGAAAATTGATGAATGAGTCCAAATATACGCAATTTTCCCACTTAACGTTTGCGCTCCGCTACAGGGAACACGAATCTTGTTATATTCGCGCACCATAGAGCGAAACCATAGTGCACTGTACTGTTATTATCGCAGGTAAAGGGTTCACATATTCGGAATAATGACATAACCAGGACACCATACACCATTGTGCTTCTTGCAAACCCGGCGTACAATTTATGAGAACACACTGAGAGAATACTGCTTTTTCAGTACCGACAAATTAACAAGGAATCCTTTACAATAGACCGACAATAACCAACAAGTTATTTGCTCCCTGATAAAAACAGGACCGAGGTAAAAATATACAAATACAGTATTGAAATTTTAAAACATATTCTTTCTGGTAAATTATTCGGCGTCCGGAGCATCTGAATGATATTAGATACATTACGGTCCTAATAATATCATTTCTGATACTTTTGTCAGAACGTCCAATAAAATAGGTACAATAGCCGACTACGAATGTATATATAAAATTTTAAATAACCTAGAATGTTCTTGTTGGTAATTTAAGTTGTTTTGCCGGCACTAAAACGGTAGTTTTTTCAGTGTGCTGAGGGCAGTGGGTAGAGTGGCAGTGGGTAGTGGCAGTGGGCAGTACGCTAGCTGTCAGGGGTCGTGATAAGTGGCGGCCAGCACAGAGACGGACTCATTACGCGAAATACGGAACAAAGGATTAACCAAATATGATGGGAAGTGGACACAGGACGAGAGCTCCACAGCCAAACTAGACAGATATGGGAAACATTACTCTGCCATTCACAACGCTTTTCAGGTAGATACTAATTTTTAGCTTGTTACAGAACCAACTTTTGTCTTTGCATGTAACTTCATCCAATTAGTTTGAGCAAATTTTCAATATTGTCCACATTGCATCGTGTAAAAATATTAACTAAATGTTTGTAAGAATATGAGTACCTACACTACAAGCATCAAAAACATTCCCTTCTTTCCTTTCCCGCATTCGCACCTAATGGAGCATAGAACACTGTATTGGTACACCAAGTGCAGTGTATCTTAATAATTGATTACATCAAGTCATCAGACCAGCTGCAGGTACATAATTCTTCGTGTTAAATTGAATGGCCGCCTCGTAGCATGGTGGTAGCGCATTTGGCTACCGAGTAGTGTTGGGTAAGACAAGATTTTAAAATGTGTTTGTATGACGTGCTCACTCAATTGAAATGAGTTGGGACAATGTAGCACCTCATTTGACGTGAGGTGTGACGTAATGGTCGGCGGCCGGGGGGGGGGGGGATTCTGCTCGCACTGACACCACGGCCGGCTAGACATACGGCGATCACGTGCAAATTGGCACAATGGACACAAAAAATGGCACGTGAATATCACGCGTCTGGGATGTTATGACTCGTGAATGGTAGTCTCGAAAGGATACCAGGATACATGATATTTCAAATAATTTCAGTAGCGTTTTATAACTCCTTACGTGACGTCCTGACGTGTACCAGTCATCTTGATTTTGAAATTTTATTTTTCGTTAAAGTTGATAGTTGTGTGAAAATAATACTAGTGATAAAACATTTTGGTTTTTTGGTGAATTGGTAGTAGATATTTACGTAGCATCCGTGGCATGCTGTAAATACAGTTTAGTTAGGTTTTTGTATAAAAGAAAAAGGACTTTCTTAAACTTTGATTTTGGTTTTTTTAATTTATGAATCGTTTCTTTTATTAACATAATAACAGTATTTTTAAGTTAGCGAAATAACAGGTGTTGGTAAAATTATTTTTTTGTTTGGTGCTGGTTTTGTTTTGTGTACTTTTTTTTATTTTTATTCATATTCATTATAAATTAAATAAATATGGTTTTCTTATTACTATTTAATAATAACTTAGTGTCTGATTAAAAAATATTGTGCGGTCAGTGAAGTGCAGCCCTGCAATTTTCAAAAACGACCATCATTCATCATCCAACATCGTTAAGTTGGTAAGTACATAATGCACAGGTACATATTGTAAAACGAATCAGCGCGCGCCATATTGCAGCGAGCGTTAGAAATGTCCAATGTCACACTGACTTAGAGGTGCACGCAACGACGTGACGTAATACACGCATCACACAAACACAAAGAACAAAGGCAACACAAAAAATGTCCCATCCACAGAATGTACCAGTGCCATGATGTCAGTCTGCCCGCCGAATGGTCGAATGTAGTATTGTAGTATAGACAGTATGATACTACAAAAGTGTGTAGTGAGTAGTGGCATGTAGTAATGAGGTATAGTGTGTGACAAATGTAGTAATATAGTAATGTAGTGTTGCCCTGCACAGACATACGGCAGAATGTGTTAGAGTCACGTCAGAATTGAGTTAAGACAAAGCATTAGAGTTGGTACAAAACATACTTTTTGTAGTGATGGGACAGATGGCGCTAGTGTATGGGACATTTGTATTGCCTCATGTATGAGTTACTCAACACTACTACCGAGCGAGCATGTCAACATGAAATATTTATATGTGATTTTCATATTAATATTTCATGTGTGATACCTTGGACTGGTTCTGAATTAAACATAATTATAAGATTGTGTTATCAAAATTTCTTTTTGAGTGTTTTCTCTATTATTATAATATATATGTACCTAGTACCTACTTACTTACTTATTATTGACTATCAACCGAACGGGTATTGGCCCAGTGGTATAGTGTTGAGTAACTCATACATGAGGCAATACAAATGTCCCATACACTAGCGCCATCTGTCCCATCACTACAAAAAGTATGTTTGTACCAACTCTAATGCTTTGTCTTAACTCAATTCTGACGTGACTCTAACACATTCTGCCGTATGTCTGTGCAGGCAACACTACATTACTATATTACTACATTTGTCACACACTATACCTCATTACTACATGCCACTACTCACTACACACTTTTGTAGTATCATACTGTCTATACTACAATACTACATTCGACCATTCGGCGGCAGACTGACATCATGGCACTGGTACATTCTGTGGATGGGACTTTTTTTGTGTTGCCTTTGTTCTTTGTGTTTAATGTGATGCGTGTATTACGTCACGTCGTGTGCACCTCTAAGTCAGTGTGACATTGGACATTTCTAACGCTCGCTGCAATATGGCGCGCGCTGATTCGTTTTACAATATGTGTACCTGTGCATTATTATACTTACAACTTAACGATGTTGGATGATGAATGATGGTCGTTTTTGAAAATTGCAGGGCTGCACTTCACTGACGTAGCACAATATTTTTTAATCAGACACTAAGTTATTATTAAAGTAATAAGAAAACCATATTTATTTGCCCGACAAATTTATAATGAATATGAATAAAAATCCTTCGGTACACAAAACAAAACCAGCACCAAACAAAAAAATAATTTTACCAACACCTGTTATTTCGCTAACTTAAAAATACTGTTATTATGTTAATAAAAGAAACGATTCATAAATTTAAAAAAACCAAATCAAAGTTTAAGAAAGTCCTTTTTCTTTTATACAAAAACCTAACTAAACTGTATTTACAGCATGCCACGGATGCTACGTAAATATCTACTACCAATTCACCAAAACCAAAATGTTTTATCACTAGTATTATTTTCACACAACTATCAACTTTAACGAAAAATAAAATTTCAAAATCAAGATGACTGGTACACGTCAGGACGTCACGTAAGGAGTTATAAAACGCTACTGAAATTATTTGAAATATCATGTATCCTGGTATCCTTTCAAGACTACCATTCACGAGTCATAACATCCCAGACGCGTGATATCCACGTGCCATTTTTTGTGTCCATCGTGCCAATTTGCACGTGATCGCCGTATGTCTAGCCGGCCACGGTGTCAGTGCGAGCAGAAATCCCCCCCCCCCCCCGGCCGCCGACCATTACGTCACACTTCACGTCAAATGAGGTGCTACATTGTCCCAACTCATTTCAATTGAGTGAGCACGTCATACAAACACATTTTAAAAAACTAATTTTTAAGCACAGGCTGCTAATGCTTAATTGAAAATAGCGTTAAGAAATTTAAATACATATGTTCAAATAAAAGATTACTCAGATTTATTTTTAAAAAATACAGAAAGATATTTGGAAATCACTAACTTGACTCTTGCATTTCCAATTAATATTTTTTAAATAAAAAATGTATGTATTTTGATACAGTACAGTAACAGTATGAGATCGTGTCGGTGTATTATGGTATATATAACTGGAAGAAGCAAAGATAAAGGCTCCTATTTTAATTATGTTCCTCAGAAGTAAAGATTATAACTTAAGCTTTACAACGATTTCATATTATAAAAAAGCCATTTGAACGAGCATTAATCAGCGTTTGTCGAAGGTTTTAACTTTATTGCTTCCATATCTTAAATTTCCTACATTTTACATCTTATAAAGTGCATCGTGTAAAGAAAAGTTATTATGGTTTTATCAAATGAAATAAAACTTACAAAAATGATGATTGGACATTTTGGGACTAGGTTATTGGCTAGGCTGTACGCAGCTCATAAGTTAAGTAAGTTACAAAAAAAAAACAGTAAAAAAACAATTTAATATTGTAAACGGTTTAAGTATATAATATTATCTCGAATTACGTCAAAGTATGTCAAACGAAAGTTTTTTTATCAAATATTTTTTTACAGTTGTTGTTTTAATTTTGGTCCGAACAAAACGTTAGGGTTTTAAAACGATCAACAATAATATTGCAAGGAAATTTTTAAAAAAGTGCTTTACCAACAAAATAATGTAAATCAATGTTTTTGTTCTTCATTTTATTTTTGATCTGAAACTCTTTATCACTTAACCTGCGCAATGTAACTATTAAATACATGTATTTATCTAATATACAAATATTGAAATCCACTTAATGCAAATTGTATAATTTATGGTGTAAAACAGAAAGATGATACTTTTAATAATGTATTTTTCTAATTTCTGTGGATATTTTTTGGAAAAAGTCGGTGCTGTATGATTTACACATAAAATTTGGTGTTTTTCTTGTGTGTGAACTATTAGGTATATATTTTTAACCTAGAAACTACATAAATATTTGATAATAACGGCATCACCTATTTGCATCTATACAAAATTAACATTTTTAAAATGAAATGGTCGGAGTTGTGATTTAGTTCGGATTCCATGAAGTGTGCGAGTACCTACTACCCTACTAGTCACTAGACAGACATATAGTATCAATAAAGCCTTTATTAAAAACTTTGATAAAGTTCCATGTTCCATGCGAGAACTGAGCACTGAGCACTGAGCACTGAGCACTGAGCACTGAGCACTGAGCACTGAGCACTGAGCACTGAGCACTGAGCACTGAGCACTGAGCACTGAGCACTGCACTGAGCACTGATCACGTATATTATATTTGTATAATAAAAGTTTTACTCTCGGAGTTTGGACTAAAGCTTGCGGAAAATTACTGAAAATCGTTGCGCAAGTCATTAAAACAAGTTAAATACGAAGTTACTTACATCTTCGTACATAATATTATATCATACTATTTCCTTAAATCAAAACTCATTACCAGGCGGGGGCGGGGTAGGTACTCACATGCAAATGAATTAGAAGAGGTTGAGTCAGTTTGTTCAATTTATTAGGCAATTTAAATTGAAAAATGCGATAATAGTTTACTGATGTTTTTTTAATCATTATTATAACCAAGTGCGGAACACAAAATGTTACCAAATCTACCAACACGATAATCATAAAGCCTCTCTTTCTATCTAACACGATTAAATATGATAGAAAAGAGATAAAAATTATTTATCCGAAAACCGTGGTTCGAAATTTCAAATTAGTTTGACGGCACGGCATACATTTTTCGCCGTCAATTTATACGATATTAAAATATGACTTTATTATAAGATAATTCCTTCGTCGTAATGATTCATTTCCCTTGGATAAATATAAGTGTCAACTATCTCAGTTTATTTTCCCTCCATTTTATTTTTTAAAAATTTTTTTATTTTATTTTCTATTTCCATTTATTTAGGAAACAAACAGTACATTAAAATAGTAACATTTGTAATGATAGTAAAAATAAGTGAATAGACCAGTAAAGTTTCCATATTTAGAAAAATATTGAAGGGTAAGTTAAGATTAAAGTAAAGTAAAGATTAAGGAGAAAATTTATATAAAACTAGGGGTACGTTCATTGATAATTTCGAGAAAAATGAGGGGGGGTGGGCACTATAGCAAAAAGTAAGAAGTTAAGAAGCAAAAGTTATTAAGAGATTTGTGGGGTTGGGCATATACAGTTCCTTTTTAAAAATTGATAGACTCGTGTTTATTAATATCTATTTGGTTGAAGAAACTATGAAGTTTGAGCATGAGCGGTATAGGAATGAGTTCTGACCATAGTTATCCATATTATTATATTGTAGTTCAACTCCCTCACCAAGCACAAGAGCTTGTCTTTTTTATTAGTGAGGTATAGCGTTATGGTTATATTGTATAATTATTGTGATATTAAGCTTTGTAAATTTAATTCGATAATGTATTAAAAAAAAAAAAAAAAAAAATAAAACTTCCTTGATTATCAACCTATCAACCAACTACACCGTACACCACCTATTCCGAAGGAATTCTTGTTATTTTCACTAATATTCGGCGATTATCGGTACTAAATTTGTACCCATGTTAATAAATATAGTATGCATCTTAGGTGATGAATATTTATACTTGTACAGTCGTAAGTATACAGATTTATTATTATAAATATTATACATAGTAAGACTTTTTTTAAATTGTATCTTGTAATTCATCAAAGAGGTACTTAGAATATGTGTGACAAAATAATTTTCAATATGCTTACATTTAAAACATTCCAATCTTTCACAAATTTCTAGGCTAAATTGCGTTATTTAGGTACATAAACAAACAAATACTAGCCTGGGATTACTAAATACGATTTGATATAATATTCCTATTGTAAACGTAGCTTAATGTAAAAAGCTGCCTTATTTGAATTAAGATAATTTTAGGCGGGTAAATTAGGTATTTGGAAATAAAGAGTTACAAAAAAGTAGAAGTTGAGTTGAAAAAGACAAAAATATTGGAATAATTGAAGTTATTCTATATCCATCAAAGTTTACTAAAGCGGCGCGTGGCGAACATTAACTGCAATTTCCCACGGGTATTTATTAAAATTCAGAGTAATTACATTATTCTAGATTTTTCATTAAAACGTTTTAGGGCGAAATCCCATTATTTAAAAAAAAAAACTTTATTTTGTAAAGATTTAGATGAATTTCCGGTTTATTATGTTATTAAGACAGCCATGAAAATATTTAATTACCGGGTTTTATTACTCGGGGGATTTGGTAAAGTGAACAGTAAACGAAAAATAATTCTACGCCAAGAAATTTTGCACGATTTTTAAAAAGCCTTAAATTTAAGAAGTAATATCAATTTGTCTTTTTAATGAAAATTCTTCATTAAGATTTACGTGATAAAAGGACAGCATCAATTAAAATTTTTATTTGATGAATTTTTATAGGATCCACAAGGTGACAATATTAATAAAAAATCGTACTTCATACATAGTTCTTACTACTTCCGGTACCTATGTCCCGCTACCGCTACCGGCTCAATAGTTTGGCTGGCACCATCTGTCCACTGTCCAATCAAGTCCGAGCCCCTAATTCTGACGTAAATGATTAAGACTGTCAGCTGTCAGCTGTCAGCAGTGGACATTAGGAAAACTCGATGCCGTGTAAATAGGGAATCATGATTTAGGCTAGAGGGAAACCTTCTCGTACGATACCTGTGTAGTGTGTATGTTAGTGTGTAGCCAGCAAAATGTCCATCGCAATAGGCATCCATATCTATCTTATTATTATCTTTTATACCAAGAAACTGTCCCAAATCACATCAATAACCTTTGTTTATTAACTTCCTGAAGAGATCACGCTAATTCAAAGTTACAAAACAAAATAAATTATTCAACTCAAGTAAACAAATTCAACCACTTATTACCCAATTTTTGACCCTCGGCTCATGCGGTAAATAAAATTTTCTCTCAAAAAAAGTTAAAGGTCACTCTAACCCGAAATTGCCAAGGCCCGAAGTAAAGTTAATTAGATTGATTAATCAATGGTCGACTCTAAATAAATATAACATATGAAACATATAAATTAAATTAAATCCTGTTAAAATTTCAGTTATTTAATAATGACAAATCTACATGGGTTTATGACCTAATTAATTAGATACGCAATGAATTAGGAATGTTGGGTATTTGTTTTATTCAATGTGAATGTCTTCAAACGACTTAACTTGATAGCTTTAGAATTCATAATGAAGTCATTATTTTCTCCCCCATAACGAAATTACAATTAGTAATAAAATATTACACCAACAGGAAAATTTCGTTTTCTGCGAATAGCAAAATAACTTATCTTAACAATTAATTATTCGAAATCAATTATTCTTTCGTTCGAATAGATATTGTGCGTCGCGGTCTCTGAATTCCCACTTCAACATTACTCGATTCCTATTTTCAAGCACAAGCCGCTTAAGCTTTATTGGAAATAGTATTTACAAATTGAAATATGTAAAAATATCTTGAGATTGCATAGATTTTTTTTTCCATATAATTTTTAAAAATATTTCGATGCATATAAACAGCTCTTCTAAACAAGTGGAGGCTTTTAAAATAAAAGCTCTTTTCTTGAAATTAGTCAGTAGTTTTTTTTAAATTCAGGATATTATACATAAACGATATACACATTCATTATGATGTGTATTCAATAATTATGCCGTTATTACTCGTATGTCGCTCACTTTCCTCACTTTTTAAGATGGTTAAATTGAAAATGTTTGAATGAAAACTTCTGTGTTTAGAAAATTAATATGGATATTCTTGCATACAATATATTACACAAGTATATCGAATTGAGAAGAATTAGTATACCTTTGCGACTGACATTTTACTATTTTTAATGTGAATTATAAAGTTCTACGCAGTAAATTAATAGTCTCTAAGAGAGAAAAGTTACAAAGAACATTCAGGTACCTAAACCTGGGACTGTAAAGTGTTAAATGTCACAATTTGGATTTGTTTATTATTATATTTATGCAATTTATTTAGGTGGCTGTTATTTAGCGTTTTAAGTATTTTCATATAACTTTGAAAATATTTATTTACAAAGTTTGTAATTGGCCAACAACTCAGTTAGCCTTGTGAAATATATTTAAAGAAGGTAGATAATGTTGGATGCTATAAGTTTATTTTAATCCCATCTTAAAATTAGTTTACGACATACTGTAAGTACAGACATGTAAATAAAAGTTGATTTTAATTTAAACCTAAAATGAGATTAAATAAAAACAACTTATCTAGAATTCTTGAAATTACGTATTATAATGTAAATTTTTATTTTTATTTACAGAAGATAAGTCGATTAAACAAGTACCTACTTGATCTATTGAGATAGATATCTCTAGGTTGTACCCAATGTAAAACATTATTGTTATAAAAATGTATTAATGTTTGAAATGGAAAATATCAGACTCAATATTCGGTATTATTATCCAAATTCGGGTAATAGATTTTATGTGGGAAAGGAAAATTAAAAAAGCGGTTATAATGCTTCCGTGATTACTCAGTAGATATTTCGTTCCAAGGTAATAAGTATCTACCACCTACGATATAATTCAATTTACTTAACGGCTTTAACGATAAAATATGTTATTATTGCCTGGGTTTGGCTAACGATGTTCCACAGCAAATGAAAAAATCGATGTTATTGCGATTTTTTTATTTGTATTTTCATATTACAAAAAAAACACATTCATGGGAGCAGCCCCGTATAGTGGAATGGTTAAGTCGTTGGACTAACGCCCGGACGTTTTGGACTGAGTTCCTGGTGCGATCATACAAATTGAAAATTAGGTGATTTTTTTCCACGCCTGGGGCCTGGGAGTTCTGTGTTATAATATTCCTCTATAATTGAGCCTCCTGACCTGTTAAGCATGGTAAGCACCATTTACAAGGCAACTGCTAGTATAAACGAATTAAGTCGACTGAACCGAATAGACCATTGTAGGCATCACAGTAACTTGTAATAGAGATTATGTTTGCGTCAAATGATACGGTCCTAATGACACTACTCGTATTACTGCGAGAGCTAAACTCATTTTACTTTTATATTCATCGATTTCCGCAGTACAAATTCAACTCTGAACTTTATTTTAAAATGTTAAAACAACATACGTTTTTATTACTTTCGTAATAATGTCGAATTATGATGGCGTAACTTTATGGTGGGTGAAGGGCTAATATATATTTTTAAATAATTTGGCAAATGAACCATCGTTAATATGATTTAATTTAAGTTCACTATGTATAACAATAATAATAATGTACGAGCAACACATAAAACAAAACCACACTTTTGTAAAATGAGCGGTGGTAATTTTTACTGCTTACTTATTTTTACTTATGAAATGTTACATTTCGTAAGAACATTAATTAGGCGGCGGCTGGACTTTCGTTTAACATCGAGAAATTATCGCACCAAGATTCTACGTACCTAACGGAAGTTAAATTCATATCATCATCATCATCATACGATATCCGCTCCCTATGTGGAGCATATGGATTCCACAAACTGCCTTCAAGCCAAGCGAAGTGTAAAGCAATTGCCAGACACTATTTTTCGTACCTTATAAATCTTTGGATTTAAATGAAAATTTAATTATGAAATGATTTAATTGGTATACACGGAGTACAAAACTCGTAGTACAACCCGATAACTGGTGAATCTACATCATATTTGGAGTCCAATGTGTAATATGACTTTTTAATCTGAGCTTGAAAAATATATTCTTTTTCTGCTTATTAAAGCTTTCATTAGTACCCCAGATTAAGTAAAATTACACAAATTCGTATTAAATGCCGTTTTTATTTTTGTTTTTATGGATGTATTAATTTGACTAAATAAGTACATGATATTTGATAACAATTGGCAAAAAACTTCCTACTCAATTTTCTCGAAAACTATGGTCAAATAAAAAGTCAGTATTCACAAAAACGACCCCAAATATGACTAGGATTCACTGGTTTCCCGCTTGTACATCGAGTTTTGTTACACCGTGTATAAACAAATTTAAGTCGGAAATCATGTAAACAAATTACAAAAGAGTGCTGACTGTAGGAAGTCTTTCGGCAAAATACCTTGTGTACAGTATATATAATATTTCCTGATTGTAATTACAAACCAAATCGTCCTACTTCCTACTGGAATTAATATGGAATAAGTTGTCCTGCAACAGCGGGTGGCCAATCACTTGTATATTGTCCAATACTAATTCTCATCCACCACCACCTACATACATAACTACCAACACACACATACAGTGAAAGGTCGCACACACCCTCTCCTAATACTTATATCCTCACACATACTCGTACACTCACGTTCCATATAAATCTGAGCTTTAATAGGCTATAAAACATTTATTAATTGAGGCCCATTTGGGAACATATCGGTGATATTGGAAAACGCATAATGGAATTCACAGTAATTCACACTTAATTATAATGTAACTAGCTGATACCCGTCGCGTTGCTGCCGCAGAAGAAACAGGTAATTCTCGAAATATCGATTGAAATTTGAAAGATTTATCTCGTTTCTTTGGGAATTGGTAATAGAAGGAATGCTTTGTATTTCTTTCTGATGATAAATGCATTTATGAAAATTGAATAACTCGTATAATGTGTATACTCGTATGTATAAAGGTATAGTGTAAATGTTATTATATTTATTTTGGTGACTTTATTTTTCAAGTGCTTCAGGGTAGGTATTTATAATATATTTTTTGTTTATCCGTCTTTGGCATAAACAATTAAATTTCTTGGCTGTCCGACTCGTAAATTTAATATGAGGACTTCTATTACCCTTGAAAAAGACACCCAGGGACATATTATTTTTTAAAATTGTGTGTGCAGGTCCGACGCATGAATGAATTTACTCTTAGAAGAAAAAAAGGTGCGTCCGTCAAGTTGGATTTCAAATATAAACTCTATATTCGAAAACAGGTCACCCAAAACCTTTAAACGATACCAATCTTAATTTTTACCAAATTATGTGTGTCCGCCATCTTGGATTTCAAAATAAACTCTTAATTCGAAATCAGGACGCCCATACGCCCTAAAAACGATACCCATCTTCATTTTATGAAAAAAAGGTGCGTCCGCCATCTTGGATATCAAAATAAACTTTTAAATTTGAAATCAGGACGCCCATACGCCCTAAAAACGATACTCATCTTCATTTTTATGAAAAAAAGGTGCGTCCGCCATCTTGGATTTCCAAATAACCTCTAAATTCGAAATCAGAGTCGAAATCAGGACCTTTAAAACCCTTAAAACGATACCCAACTATATTTTTATGAAAAAAAGTTTCGTCCGCCATCTTGGATTTAAAAAATAAACTCTAATTCGAAATCAGCACCCTTAAAAACCCTTAAAAACGATACCCTACTTTATTTTATGAAAAAAAGGTACGCCCGCCATTTTGGAATTTAAAAAATCCACATGCTGTGCATGGAAGCAATTCTGTAATAAGGAAGTAATGGTGATGATAATTATTTAATTTAAAAAAAATGAAAACTCATTCGGCATTATACAAATAGAATACTTATATTTTTCCGGAATTGTGCGAGTCCATATGATCCATATGTTCACCTCGTAGCGCAGTGGTAGCCCATTTTACTACCGTGTATGAGGTCGCCGGTTCGATTCCCGTAGAGGTCAAGATGAAATATGATTTATTTACATGTTATTTTTACATTAATATTTCATGTGCGATACCTTGGACTGGGACTGAAGCGTAAGACTGATCATGGCCTACTTTCATGTAATAAAATGATCAAGAGACACTGCACTTGGTGTACCAATGCAGTGCCCTAATGCACCATTGGGTGCGGATAAGGGAGAGTAGTAGTAGCAAATGCTCCAAATTTCAAACAAAGATTCTTGTAGCTCGAAGGAGAACCTAAAAATTTCTAGGTAGACGACCTATAATATAAACTCCAACGAAATTATAGGTAGGTACTTTTTATTACGAATTCACTGTCTGTTAATGATTTTATTCCATAGCCATAAAAATTATAAACAGATTAAACTTAAAATATTATATAGTAAAAAAATAATGTTTTTAAAACGTTATAACTTTTTTATTTTCCCAGCTAGAAACGATTTTTAGGTGTCTTTGAACTTGGAATTTTGTCTTCTTTTCTATTTATTGCAAAAAACAGAGCTCTGCAGACGTTTATTATCGATCAGGAGTAAGCCCTTGTCAAACGAATTTTTTTTTTCATAGAGAAAAACTGACGATGAAACTAACACAGAAATCTTGAACAAAAAAACATTTTCGGAGGTAAAAAATGCACTCGATAGCTCAAAACCAATTCACGCCTTACTTATTTTTGTGAAAAAAGTCCGAATCGGGGTGTAAAATAAATTTTAAAAATGTAATTGAAAGTTCGAGGGTGTATAAAAATAAATTGTATACGTGATGAAAAACGACATTAGCGCCTTTTGCTGTAACAGCATTATTTGACGACATTTTTTATAAGCTTTATGTACTTAGCTATGCAGTTACTATCGGTTACATGGCGTATCTAAAATTCACGCCCGGAAACTGTTCACTAAATTATATCAAATACACAAATACAAAAAATTATAAAATTGGATGTTATATGCAGGAACCTTCCCAGGAGTGAATAAAAACAACCCTCTAGAACAACTTATTGCAATCGGATAAGCGGTTTACGAATCTATAAAGGACATAAACATACATACATATCATAAAACTTACATTACATTTTTCAATATATAGATACGATATAACAATTTATCAATGTTTTAACAAAAAAACAGCCAAATTTCTCTGTTTCTTTTCTGAAATCATATTGCTTATAAGCGACAAACTCTCGATTTGTTAGCAATTTTTAAATATTGAAATTGAATATCAATAAAGTTATTGAAATTAAAAAATTCCGTAATAAGAGGAGTTAAAGTCGAGGTCGTTTAAAATAAATATGATGAAATGAATGTTGTTACTTAGTATTTCAGTATGAATTCATAATGACTTTAGGATTTGAAAATATATTTAAAAAAGACGTGGACGAACAATTGGTAAGTCGACATCCCAAGTATTTTTCAGTGTCGGACGAGGACCATACAAGATCTACAGTTGATGATTAGGAGAAGGAGTATAAACAGCGTTGTGCTAATTTTTACTAAAACAGAAACAAATTTTTTAAACGATACGTTAGCCCGTGAAACATTTATTTCAATGCTCGAAAGTAAGGCTAATATCTAGAACAAACATGTTATCTAGGAAATGAGCGTATTGCATACAATTACAATTAAATAAAAGCGTAATAATGGCACAATATAAAATGTCAAACTTTAATTTGTTTGCTGATTAGCGAACACCAAAAATGTTGTATAATATAATATAGGCATGGTTTTATGAAAACACTAAAAATATTATAAAATCCATACTGAAAATCCAGTACCTACTCTTATTTTGAAAAAGTATTTAATGTAGTGTTGTGTTGATTCCTGTTTGTTTGACAAATGAGTAATTAATATATGTGTTTCCATTTATTAAACTTTTTTTTAAAACAAGAAGTACACTGAGGTACTTATTAAGGGGGAGAGTTCCTATCTCTGTCTGTTTCCAGAGCCTGAAGTGGCCTGAAATGATCAACTAAGAAGCGTACTTAGTGGCTGACCTGAGCTGGGATTACGCGGGAAATATGAATCTCAGATCATTCCAAGTACTGAGACGTCACGTAATACTTCTCATTAAGCTCTCCTTGTGTAAACATATTGATACTATATAGGAAAGGAGAGAGAAGATTCGAGACGCTAATTCTCCATGTATAAGACTCCATGCAATGGCGACCGAGAAGTCAATTGACAAATCGGCAATAGACATTATGTAACTCTAAAGTGAAATATTTGAATAAATAATTGATGATTTGTAAAACTCCCGCTACTTGTGAACAAGTATGCTCAAATTTACTGCATTCCGTATTTCTATCTAGCACACTAACCCATATTCGACTGTTTTAAAACGAATATAAAGAAAATGTTTTATTTTTTATTATTTTGACTTTTCAGCAAGATTCTGTAATGAATATAAAATATAGGAATATTAAATGGCTAATTTATTCGTAAAACAGTAAAAATAAAATGAATAGTTTGATTTCCGGTTGATTAAGTGCCAACCTCTACCGCCTTACTTCCGTTTTATTGGTTGTGTTTGGCGGCTGATGGGAGACTTAATATTTTTCCTCTTCCCGGATCCGATGAGACGGACTACTAACTACTAACTACTAACTACTAACGCAATACTCGGGCGATTTACGATTGAGAAATGCTCGTTTCATTAAACGCAGAAGCCGAACTAATAATGAAAATCTTGCTGAGCTTCTGTGCGCAATAAAACCAAAATACCATTGTTATGAAATAGCTTTAATAATAAAGCTTTAATTAAACCTTTCATCCTACTTTTTTTCATAATCAGTATAATAATAATGCATAATATCAATATAATTAGGATATAAGTACAGTTTATGTTTTTCAGTGGCAAAACTTACTTTTCAGTATCAGTCCAAAGGTTGGTAGTTTAACTGTGTTTTTCTATAGCCTCGATTTCAATTAAGTAAAATATTTATAAATAATAATCAGTTAACATTTGCTTACATTTAATAATTTAAAATGCATGTACTTCAATAAGTAAAATAAAGTAAAAAAAAACTACTTTTTTGACGGATCGACGATATTAAATTTCTACGTACGCGAGTAAAAAGCGTAAAAACTTTATTTTCAGAAAACAGTCAGGTTTTTTGTAAAATAGCGGGATAAGAAAATTTGAACACCGAAACCTTTCATTTTTCTGTTTAAAATATTATATTTAATGTATGATAATATTTTTCCGTCTTAATACTAATCAAATTACAAATCTGACATTAATTAATGTTTCGTTTTGAAAATTTGATTAAGTTGAATAAACACTTTGTACTTAATGCATATTTAACAACTGAGAGTGTATGTGTGCCGCGTGTTAAGTTTTATGTAGATGTGCGATTAACTCAATATTCAGTCCACCAAAGGGGAGAATCGTCAGACTCTTTACTTAGTAAGGAGATAAGGCTGTGTAAGTGAAACCTCTTTACAGGGTGGGACACACAATTATTATATTCTGTAAATACGGGTTGTTATATATAATTAAATATACTGTGTGTATTATGTCGTCTGTCTCCCGGAAACTTAAACATTTTGGCCTATTTTACAGGACATCACGCTTTCGGCGTCCTGGACGTCCACTATTGACAATCCTTCGGCAGTTTGCGTCAGAGTTGGGACCTGACTTGGGAATCTCTTGGCTCGGAGACAGTTTGTGGAATCCATACGCTCTAAGTAAATAAATAAATAGGGAGCGAATCTGGAATGGTGATGCTGATGATGGTTACAAAAATTTAAAAAATTAAAAAATCAAGTAACAATTTTTTTAAAAATATTTTGTATAAAGTTTGCTTTAAAATTGTTCTATTTTCTTTGATTCATGTATTTTAAAAACAACAAGCAACAGGCCTCAGCGCTTCGATTCTGTAAGTGTTTTTTAAACTTCTGCGCATCACACGATTTTGTAACTGAATTCGTATGCGCGGTAGTTTAAAAACACTTACAGAATCGGGCGGCAGCCGCTGGTGTGAGAATTGTTATGTAAACAACACCCAAACTGACAAAACCTGTAGTAATTACGAATGAATATCTTTAATTTTGAGCTAAATAATTCTAACTTGACCGATGCCGATGTGTCGTTTGGTGTGAATAATGTTATAATTATCAGGACGCCGAATAATTCATCTAAGCTACTTAGAATAACCATGATATTATGCAAAACATAAATGAAATGCGTATAATATAAAACATCCTGTACATTTTCTATTGTAACTTGGACATTGGATTGAAGTACCTACTGCTAGCCTTAATTACTTTATCTGTATTATATTTGTACATTGTACAATGTACAGTCACGGAATATGTACTTTGTAAATGTACAGAGCTTCGCTATACAAATATTTGCGTATTACACAAACTGTAATACTACCTACCGTAGGATTGTTTTTTGTAAAACTTTTGCATGCATTACACGTCGAAGTAAGTACAACACTGATCACAGTCTACGAATATCAATTCGGATTTAGAAATTTATAAAAACTCGGTAATTTATGCACCCCTTGACGAGTAATGGCTTATTGTACATAATTGCGAATATAATAATTTCATCCAAAATTAACGGAGTTTTTATTATTGACTCCCTCTGCCATTCACTAAAGTGTAAATATAAAACGGTTTTGCATATTTTTCCAAAGCAGATGCAATCGAGAATTTTTGTAGCCGAATTTTCACGCCTAAATATCAACGCAAGGTTTATTTAATATTATAACTGAAGTTTGTACGTGATAAGAAAACCAAACATTGGATGTGTATTGCTTACTAACTGTAAACTGTAGGTACTTGGCACTGGTTATACACAGTATATATCTACTAACTTGTATTGTAAACTGATCTACCTACACACAGCACTAACATCCACTAAAATACGATCAATTAATCGACTAGTAAGTAAAGCTGAATTCAGTTTTTCCCTTCAGTTAATTCTCTTAAACTGTTTAGTACTACTTTCCTTTATCCGCACCCAATGCATAGGGGACTGCATTGGTACACCAAGTGCAGTAAATTGTTTAAAACTTATTATTAATTTAAAAAGAATTAAAATTAAAAATGTCAAATTACAGCTTTTCTTAAATATGTTTTGTCCACTAACACTAACACGCTAGGATACATAATACGAGGGTTGTCCAAAAAGTAAGTGTAATAGATTTTTGTATTTTTGTAAAAAAGGTGCATTTAAAAAAATACGGAATTGTTGACTATATTTTCACATAATTGTCAACGCGTTCAATGCATGTGGTGATCCGTAGAACAAGTTTCTTTAGCTCTCCGCGAAAAATTTTCCCGCCATCTCCGTCAGTAGCGTCCGCAAGTTTTTTGAGCGACTTGATTTAGAAAGTGAAGATTTGAAACAATATTCGATGAAACTAAGAGCATTTCAATAATCAGTTTTATTGCTTTTATTTCTTAGAAATGGCCATATTAATATTAATTATAAAATCAAAATGCCCTGAAAATGTCTTGAAAACTTATTTTAAAACATTTTCACCAGTAACCTGCTACAAACTGGTAACTTAGGTATAATCCTTCAGAAAAATATTCAAATTAATGTGATTTTCAATTATTTTAACTACCGTGAAAGCTTTGTTCTGTAAAACCCTTAAAAAAATATGATACAGGAAGTTGAGATATGAAAAATAAGAAAAATCAGGATTCAGTTAAAATAATAATGAATATTAATCTCATTTCCGTTGTGAAATTTGTCGCTAGCTGAGGCCTGTTTTTCTTTTTTAAGTTACCTATCATAAAATACAAGCCTTTTTTTGGTTCGTTTTTTTATTCTTGTATCAAACTTTAATGATAAAATAATTTGACTGATGACTGCTTTTTTAGTGGTCACATTTTCACACATCACATTTTTGGCATCTTAAAATAGTATTAAAAATTGAGGAATTATGTGTGCCGTACACTTATTATTATTATAGGAATTCCTCCAAGATTACACTCTACTGGCATAATATACAAAGGGAATTATCGTAGTACTACGTAAGGTACACTGACGGTGAAGATTGCAGAAGACAGTACCAGTTATGGTTACCTGTGATGAAGTAATATTATGACAGAATGGAAACATGACTATGGTATCGGATATATTATAATATTAGCAAGTAGGTAGACATCATACCAGCACAATCTGGTAGAGAGAATGCGCTGAACTCAAACAGAACCTATCAGTTAATCCCTTCGAACAAGGATTCTAGTTAATTCTATTTAGATGATTCTGAGGATAGTTTGTCCTTCATTATTGCATGCGACCAAGTTCGCGGCGAATATTAAATGTAGACATAAATAAGAAACTAATAATGTAATGTGAAAAGCAATATACCCCCCTGTATTGTATATTCTGAAAGTGAAGAATTCAAATGGATCAATTTCGCATTCGTGTGTTTTATTAAAATTTAAGTGAAAAAAATTAGGTAAAGCACCACACAAACATAAATTATAAATCGCGAAAATAATTTTTCTCTCTGAGGTCTCAGAAAAGGCCAACATACTGTGTAAATCGACGTTTTCAGTTTCACGGCAAACACACCCACACAAAGTGTCAATTTTAACAGTGGCTTAAAGGGAAATTTCAACAGAATTAAACTCGTCATAAAATGTTGACAAAGGCTGCGTGGAATAAACACGACGTGTTGTTTCGGAATAGAGATGTTTTGGTTTTATTTTCAAACGTCAACTTGATTTCGTTTTCCTTTCCGAGGTCCGATGGGAGGCCATTAGCAACTGGAACTGGATTCTGTGTACAACTAAATAAGGTTATTGAAAGCTTTTGACTTCCCGGTAACCTGAGAAATGTCATTACTGACACTAACTATTTGTTGTAACGTGAAAACGCAATACAGACTCTTCTTCTTGAAATTTAAAGGAACCTTCGCGATAGAATCTAATTACAGTTTATTATAAAATATGCACGGCTTGTTTGCTGAACTTTTACAATACTTTAATAGGGTTCTTCCAGATAACATGAATATCCTTGAAAACGCTATAAATATTGAAAGTATATTTTTACAATTCCAACGATATAAAACACAATGATCAAAAATTTTGTTTTCATGTATAAATACTTTTTTCGAAATCTTTATTTGTTTTATTTTATTCAATTTAGTTTTTTACATATTTTATAATTTTTTTAGCATTTTTAATTTACACTCAAATCAAAAATATTTATTTTATGTTCGTAAACAAATAAATTAATAACTATCTTATGAGTATAAAATATTCCAATAGCTACTAAAGATAGATCATTGAAAGCTGGAGCTTTCTGCTAGTGTAAGGGCTTTTGTGCACTACAAGGAATTTAACGCCCGTTATTGGCTAATGACGTCATACCCGTCTACCGTGGAAGGCGTGAAATACAAGGAATTTTACTATATGGCACACCGAAAATGTACATACTAGTTTGTGCACTATGCGCAATTTTACCGTCCGGCATTTTACTGCCATTACATACATTTACACATTTACATTTCATGCCACATCGGACCGTAAAAAATTGGACTGCCGGACAGTAAAATTCCTTGTAGTGCACAAACGCCCTAACGCGCTTTCACATCTCCAGTGCCGCGGCCGTTCCCAAAAAACTTTTTACTTTAGGTCAAATAAAGTATCGTTTAACTTACTGAAGTTAATTGTTACAGTACACACAAGCGATGTGGAGTGCTAATAATACTAGTATTGATTTACTTAAACCCATGAAACATATATAGATAAAATCATTATAGTAAAATAATTACATTTATTCATGCATAAAAACTTTTATAAAAAGCATACTATTAAAAAAGATAAAGTAAAGGATTTCCAAAATGAGTAAGTAATTGAACATGATAATCAGATTTACTTTCTGAATAAATAGTTTTACTCTATTTAAAAATGACTGACTTGTAATAAAATACTGTCGTGTTAAATTTATTTTAATGTATTATTTACATTATGTAGGTAATATATATTTTTTTAAATCGGTAAACACTGAATTTCACTTCAGTGGAGATATCTTAACAACAAACTTATATAACATTACCGTCACTACTCTGTCCAGAACTTAGTCAGTGTTCTCCTCAAACTAAAACACGGAACATTACTACCTGTATTCCTGTATACTACCCACTAAACCTGTTACACTTCTGTAGCAGTTCAAATTTACTCAAAGCAAATGTACAGCACTTTACATTCGAGAAATATTTCATTCAGGGAGGTAGATCTGACTTCAAATGTATTACAAAGATAGTTTACTTTTAGCACTGCATTAACAAAAAATGAATAAATGTTTTTTTTGTCTGTGATAATGACGGAACATCTTTTTAAAAAATATACAAAAGAAAAAATCATTAAACCGAGAAACTGGCTTATCACTTAGGTTCTGCCGATATTTTTGAAATTTAATTTTACTTTATAAACTTACTCGCAGTACATACTACGTACCGCTTACATAAGCGGCTCTGATAAAAGTATGTTGCTTTGAAACCGGTTAACTACAAAAACTATTTCATTATTCAATGTTTGAAATGGTAATAAATACATTCTAGTTTATTGACGGTGGACCTGGCTTGGGCATGTACTCCGGATGCCTCGGGAGAGCCTCAACCCGAGCTGCCTCTTCTTTACGTCTGCAGGTTCCCGCCGTCCGTCCGTCCTGTTAGACCGTCGATGACCATCTCCGGATGTACTCGGCGAAGCTGACGCGGGCCTACCGTGGGAGGAGGCGAGAGACCTGGATGGCAGTAAGGTGTCATGGAGGCATCTAGTGATGTCCACATGCTCCATATAGGAGCGAACGTGGAAAAAAAAGAACTTACTAACACCCTTGGACTTTAACACCAGTCGAGACTTTAAGAAATTTCTTTATTACGCTTTACGAAAATAGTCCAATTTAACCAAAATAAACTTTGATATTATTCTCTAAAGAATTTTGGAAGTACAAGGAGAATTGAGATAAAAGGATTGGTATTTGGTGAATTTTTATTTATTTAAGTTGTATTTTTAATCCCTTTGAGAATAACATTATTTAAGATTCCTTCCTAAAAAACAATTATAATTGTAATACTTCATCAAACAGATCCTATTGACATTTCGATGGTATAATTTGAATTAGGTATTCACTAGAAGTAATTAGTAAGTGTATCTAGAATCGCAATCCCGACTTTGTTTAATTAAACGGTGCAAAGTTATCTACAAAACCCATAGTTCAATGATTTAATAGTGCTACAGACCAGAGATATCTGTATAAGCTTATGTTTTTGTTTTACCACGGCTTACGGTTGAGAGAGCTGAAATCGGTTACTAATCTCAAATACATAATATAATAGCTTTGAAACGGGTTGATTAAGAAAACATGATAGTCTCTACTAAGAGATAGAAATAGCAAGTTCCGGAGCAGAGTGCAGTGGAAATCGTATTATTTCAGTAGCCCCGAGTACTAGAGCGGTCGTTTGTGCGCCTTGTTATCCGCAAAATGCGTAACTTCTTCCAGCTTTTCCATAAAACTAAAACGGTCCTGGCCGCGTCATACAAATAATATGACATTGTTGTAATTCATTAACGAAAAGTACTTTTTAATTTCATTCCTTTTCCCTCGAGTCAGTCATACGCTTCTTTTTTATTTATTTTCCATACATACATGTTGTAACAAAACGTACAAGCGGGATAAAACATACAAAATAAACAAATTTGAGAAAAAAAAACTATTTTGTCTTAAGAAAAATTAAAATATTATAATCTATGGCCCTGTTAAATTAAGATAATAGCACAGAGCGTTCTTTGTTCATACCTCGCGTCTGTTAGAAAATGGTAGCGAAAAAAGTGTATTTTTGTCAGCATAAAATTTGTAATAGCTAAAAAAGTAATTCTTAAGAAGTTATAACACACTAAAGTTAAAATATGACGAGTTTGGTCTGAAAAATCTCAAACTTTATACTACTCTCGCAGTGCCCTTAAACTCTGAGGTCAATATTCTGAACGTTTATTCTTATTAGTTGGAAAAATGAGATCCGAAACCGATTATATTTTGGATTGGAAAAGCCCACAGCCCGGGGCTGGTCTGGATTCTAGATGTCCCAAGTTATGTTATCACGCTCAAATATTTGATATCTAATTTCGACCAATGAGCAGTGCCCACTGAACGAATGTCCCTCATTTCGGTAAACGAGCGGTCTTCAAATATAATAAATAAACACATAACATGGAATTATATTACAGCAATGTGATGGACTCTCTTGAAGTTCTGCTTTTTCAGAAATTAGGTTACTTAAAAAAAAACAGCACTATTTTTAATAGAAGTAAATTTGGAAATTCGCAGGCGAAACAGCAGTCACAGAATTGTAATTTTAAGAAAACCAAAAACCGCGATGAAATTTTTTTACGGCATATAGATAGCAATTTTATTTATCAAATTCGTTTATGTTTTTATATTGGTATGGAACTTAACAGTTACCACAAAATATTGGTACGGAACTTACATTTACCACAAAATACCAAAACAACTGGATATCGAAACTTTTAATTTTATTTACTATCGTCATAACTGTTATTTTGTAGTCTGAAGTATTTTGATTCTAATAACTGTAAACAAACAGCTTCATTTTGTTAACTACTACTTACCCTTATCCGTGCCTAATGGCGCATACGGTATACGGGGTGGGGGTAGGACACTGCCGTACACCAAGTGCGGGGTAGCTTGATAATGATCAACACTAAATATTGTATCTACATAAACACAAAATTATCTACATGATCAGTCTTACGCTTCCGTGCCAGTACAGGTCATCACATATTAAATATTTTATTTGAATAACTTGAATATTTTAATTTACTTCATCGGGAATCGAAACCGCGACCTCGTGCAAAGTAGCCTAAATGTGCTAGCCACTTCACTACGAGGCGGACCAAACTTTTGTTCGTAATTAAGTTAAAGTTTATTTTTACAATTTAATTATTGTGAAATAATAGAAATTTTAAAAACGAAACACTTTGGTTTTTCACCACACACAATAGTTATTTTTTTACACTACTAGATTCGGAACAGTTAGAGGAACCCTAGCGCTAGCGTCGAGATTCCAGAATCCTCCATGGCTGTGTAAAGGATCTAGTTTTGTGGAATAATCTGAATAGAATGTGAAGGAATTAGAATATTGAAGGATTTTTCCAGCGCCTCTCCCTACAATACGGATATTTCACAAAGCTAAAGAATAGAAATAGCGCTCGTTGTGTCATATAACATGTTCCTTTTCATTATGAAAATACCAACGTACCTACCCTACCTATCTACTGTATACTGTATAGGTACTCGCATCACTTACTTCTCACTATTGAATAATAATTGTGACCATTAAAAAAATATATAAGTAGGTTCTTAACATATTCCAAGATAACAAAGTCACTTAGTTATTTCAGAGTATTATTGAATTTATATTTTATATGAAAATAAAACAAACCGTTTTTTTGCTAAAACCAAATATGTTTTCTGGGTTGTTATGCCGTGTTCCTTAGGCTTTGTGTTTCCAACATTTCGGAGCACATTCGCATTGGACATTGGTCCATCATTTGGGCTGATGTGACCTTCGAACAAGAATTCACTAGAAGGGGCGTTTCCGTACAAATTTTCTAAAAAATATACGCTTTCTGGGGTTAATTTCATAACACCACTTATTATCAAATTCCACCGCCTGAAGACTCCAGCATACAATCACACTTTGAAACGTGTGACGTAGATGTCTAGTGATGACGGAGTGAGTGATCTAGTGGGTGACTATTAGGTAGTATTTTTCAAGTATGGAATGTCACTTCTCTTGATTGCTGTTTTCAAAATAACAAAGTTTAGAAATGTTGGGGATGCTAATATTGGCAAAGCATTATATTTTGATGCTTTAAAAAACTCTCTTCTAGCTATTTGTCAGGAGGTAATAAAAGTGTTCAAAAGTGTCCACTGAAAGTAAACCTAATATAAGTATTGGGAATCTGTGAGTAATCGATGTGTTCTCACTTGCTCGTGCCCGGAACCGGAAGCAATATGGCGGAATAAATTAGCTTCCGGAATGCAATATCCACACTCCCTCACTTCCGGATAGCGGCAATGATATTCCTAGTATAACCGTTTCACTACTTTTAACATGCCGACACGTGTGGACGTGTGTTACGTATATTCACGAGTTAAAGTAGTCAAACGATGCGCTATTTTAGCATTTATTTTTCGTTTCAAACGAAAATTTTAAATGTTGCTACTTTTTCCAACCATAAACGAACACAAAATTTTTAGGGTAGTAAAATATTTTTGACAATGTAAGTATCACTGGTTGATTTGTGAAAATAAGTAGTAGATGCTTGTAATATTTAAACCACGCAATAAATATTTTACATGTAATTAAATTTTATTTTGGGTTAAATATCTTCTGGCTTTCTCAATTTTGAAATTATAAACTTATACTACTACTACTAAGGTACTACTTTTTACCCTCATCCGCTTCCAATGGTGCATAGGGCACTGCATTGGTTCATCAAGTGTAGTGATACTTGATAATCTGTTAAATGAAGACAAGATGGTCAGTCTTACGCTTCAGCATATTACGTTCTTATCTAATTACATAAATAAATAAGTAGTTTAAAACAAATTGTGTTTTATTTCATAATTATGGAAAACTACAAAGTGAGTGCTACAAACATTGAGTTCTTTATATTTTCTTTGTTTTGCTTTGAAACTTTGAACAATAATTTCTGTTACAACATATATAAATGATTTTAACTAACTAACTAACTAACCATCACGCCATTTCCCCGAAGGGGTAGGCAGAGAGGATAGAACGCCACACCACTCTGTCCTGGCATACTTCTCTTGCTTCCTCCACATTCATACATCTTCTAATGCACGCACGTCGATTATTCCGACTTCTTACATGCCACTTTCAAGCACTTGTTTTACTTGATCATGCCATGTCTTTCTCGGCCTTCCTCGACTTTTACATCCAGGCACAGTCGCATCATATATTTTTTTAGCCGTTCTTTCATCATCCATTCGCTCTACATGACCGAACCAACGTAAAAGACCTTTCTTAATTTTGTCGATAATGCTTATATCTCAGCCTTGCATTCTGCTCTAATTTCAACATTAGTGCACCTATCATACATAGTTTTACCACACATTCGCCTGAGAGATCGCATTTCAACTGCATTCAATTTACTTTCATCCTTATTTTCCAACTCCATGCTTCGCTTCCATACATAAGGGTTGGTACCAGAACTCCATTATGCACTGCCAATTTAGCCTCTGATTTTGATGCCTCAAATTTAATAAGAGTGAAAAACACAATTTCGAACTATAATTTGACGTCTCCCAGCTAGTTATAATTTCCTAATTTTGAAATATTTCCAAATTTCACCACCAAAAACTAAAACGAGTTGAACTTTCGATTTATTGAACAAAACAACACTTCATTATTATATTTATATAACACGTAATAATAATGATTACTTTTCGTTAACTTGACTTGATCTCAGAATAATTAATTCCGTTAATGAAATAACAATATTTCTTCACGAGTTTCCGTAAAGAAGATTTTAATCGGTTTCTGATATTTAATATTGAAATTGTTATTTTACGAAGCCTCCGTATAACAGTTAAGAAGGAAGGTATAAAGTCGAATTAAGTTTGTAAAAAGTTTCGTAAAACACTTGAATAATTTGCATTTCTAAAAGATTGAGTGGGAAACAGCTTTACAAATTAATTAATTAATAAAAGATTGCAATAATAACTCGCTTCAAAAATAATTTCTTAAGTATAAACATTTCCCGTTTTTAGAACTGAATTTTGTGAAATTGAGTTTGATACTTTGTACAATGTATTTTTTTTTGTTCCAACTTTGTACGGCGACATTTCCCTTAAATCTAGTAAACCTATAAAATATTAAAATTCGTTTTTAATTAATTCTTCGTATAAATTCGTTAAGAGTTGAGCAGAAGTCCCCTAATTTATTGAATTTCCTCGGGTCCTGTTAGTGGGTGAAATCCGATTTATTTTTTTAATTTTATCAACGGATAAAATGTACATACCGGCCAACTTGGTCAGTGTTCAATTTCAAGTAGGTATTAATTTTTACTTTATTCTGAACTTCTAGCAACAACATCAACAGGGTTAGATGGAATATCTGATCTTCTATTGAAAAATATAACAAATGAAATGAAAACAAATGAACAAAAAAAAAAAAAAAAATACTTCCATTAAAAATTCTTATAAATAAGAGCCTAAATGCTGGTGTGTTTCCCGAACATTTTAAAATAGCTAAAATCATCCCCAACTACCTACTACCTACAAGAAAAAAAAAAGTATTGTAAATGAATACCTCAGCACGGGCATTGCCCAGTGAGGTATTACATAGATCAAAAAAAAAAAAAATTTAAAAAAAATGTTTTCGTAAAAAAACCTAAATTTATGGAAAAAAGCTTATATTCCATATTTATAAACATTTTGTCCGTTTCTTGCGCCATATATCTATCACTTAATAAATCAGTAAATAAGCATTGCATTTTTTACATTAGCGTTTATTAATTTTTTAAATTTACGTTTTTTCTGGACACTGCGCATGAAATGTTGTAATACTTCATAGATTAAAGCGAATCGGATAAAGATATTTATACCAACGAAAAAAAATTAATTCCGATTCGCCCTAATCTATCAGTGTCATCATCATACCATATCCTCCCTATGTGGAGCATATGGAATCCACAAACTGCCTCCAGGCCAAGCGATCGGCTGCCAGCTCCCGTGCATCCTCCCAAGTCAAGTCCACGTCCCGCAGCTCTGACGCAATCTGCCGACGAATTATTAACAGTGGACGACCAGGACGCCGAGAACCTGATGCCTTGTAAAATATCAGTGTACTCAAATGTGAAATAATTTGTTTCTCAATTTTTACGTATAAAGAAACAGCATTCAAAATAGTTGTAAAAGCCTCCATTTCACGTTATCTGAATTAACACGAGAGTCATTTAATATTTGAAGTGAGTGAATACACCCGACAGTCGACAAAATGCGTTCGGGGTGTAATTGATTCTAATTTCCAGACTTGATGTGGTCGGTGGTGGTGGTGGTGTAGTGTCTCGTGTGGGAGTGAGATTGGCCGCCCTTTGCCTTAATAGTCCAGAGGGGAGTTAGTACTAAATGAAATCCGTGTAATTACCCTGCCGCCGTGTCTTAGGGCCGGAGTACCTTCCTCCCACGTCCCACGCATCTACTCCGGAGTGAAAGTTGAAGTGTGACGTCATCATTAAACAGTTCCTTTAGCCTCGGTCAGCACAATACAACTGATACCAGAATAATTTTCTATTTCCATCTTTATAAACATATCAACATGTTATATGAACAACATTTTGAATGAATACAAATACTTGTAGACAAATTACTGGATTATACCCATGCTGGGCTGATATCAGATGTCACTATAGGGAAAGAATATTCAAAATATTCAAAATCTCTCGAAAACACAACTCGCAGGTGGATTATTCTGTACAAACTTAGATATATACAAGTTTCAAAAATTTGTCATACATGGTTGTCAGATGACGGGCGGAATGGGGAATGTTGTAATACATCAAGTGACCACTTAACCCAGCCAATGACAGGTCATAAGCCCTGTAAACGCCTAGATAACCCACATTCGTTTCCAGAGCTTCTCTGTCTCTGTTGAGATATCAATAATATCTGATATCAACATGTCTTTATTCATAAATAATAGCGTAGAAATTATTGTAAATAAAGCAAGTTTCAAAAACGATTCTTAGCTAAACGCGTTATTAGTACCCGCATAGAATATGTAGTACTATAAAAATATGCCATTTTATAATATAACAACATGATTTTATAATATACTAAAGGCGGGAAGGCTAATATAATATAGTATATTGGAGGGAAATTCCCGAATTTCTATGGAAACAGAGTTGTGGCAGAGTGGTAAACTCGTATAATATACAGGCTAATACGGGACAGAAATCTGCACAGTTTCTTGTTCAGAAAACTGTGCAGTCTGCCAAAAGACACGCTAAAAATGTGTATTTTTTAAGTGCGATTGTAAGTCATTATCGTATGTTTGCTCACAGGAAATTATATATATTGCTAATAATGTAAATATGCTATTAGTTTTATACGTTTTTAAAAGCATACAGTATAATAATATCTACTTAAACGTTTACATAAAAAAAAAATTAACCAAACGTCGCGTCAGCCATACAGTTTTCGTTTTATACTGAACAGTTTTCAGACTGCACAGGAAACTATACAGATTACTTTCCCGATTAAAGCTAGCTTAAGAAACATATTACGATTCTAATCTGGAGTATAACCGCTTGACCACAGCCTTAAACTATTTCATATTAAAAAACACTAAATAGAAATAAATACCTCCACTTTTCACATAATAGTATTTTTGTAGGGTTTGATTTATACCTAGAATTAGATATTTTTAGTTCGTGTTATAATAATTAATAACGAAACGCTAAACTTGGTGTACCAATGTAGTGCTCTATGCACCATTAGACGCACAAGGGAAAACAATAATGTTCAATTGTAGTAATGCAATGGCAGGGAGAGACAGGCAGAGACAATGTCAAAGTTTACAGACATTAGTCTGAGATTGTAATTATCACAGAAGGACCATCACGTCTCACCAGAATGGAAGGCTTTAATGGTGTGTTACTGCTGAAGTAGGTATTAGTGGTAACCTTCACGCACCCCACTGTACTGCTCTTGTAACATGGATCTGGTCCTGATAAGAATAAAAATATTCCATTTCGAAATCTATGAGACCAGATAAAATGTACATCAGCATTCTTTTTACATAATAGTTATCACAAAAAACACGAATTTTAACAAAAACTTGTCTAAAACAAGTGTATCAATATGAACAGATTTTTATATATTAAAAAACAAAGGGGCGATGCTGACAAAACGATAAAAATTTTGCACAATTTAAACCGTGGAATATTCCTTACTGTGATGATTTCAAAACGCCTGTTTTGGAAAAACTTATCTAAATACTACATCTTAATATACTTACTATTCATTGGGTGTGGATATTGGGGAGTAGTTAAAGTTGTAGTATTAGTAGTAGAATAAATAGTATTAGTACTGTCTAATTATATTTCATTAATTCAATTATTATAAGTAATATATTTCTGATGTTATTGTTTAAAAAAAAAAAAAAAAAAAAAAAAAAATAAAAAAAAAAAAAGAATAACATTTTAAATGAATTTTCTTATTTTTATCTCACTATGTCTTATATCATAAACATAATACAATGTATGTATTTTGTCTTAATATTTATTTTGTTAACTATGTAACTTTCTTTTTTTAAATTTTTACTATTATTATTTTGTAATTTTTATTTAAAAAAAAAAAAAGAATTTTTTTAATTATGTTAAATGTGTAACTTTTTCTTATATATCGTGGGTATACTGGCAAAAAACGTTAACTCTAATATACCTGTTTTGAGAAATCAAGCATTTAAGTTTTTTTTTCCAATTTTATTAATTTTTTTTTATTCATTGCATTATGAGTTGAAACTTTAATTATTTCTCATTTTTTCAAACATGTAATTAATTTTCATACTTAGAAAACTTTTATTGTTAATAGCAGTAAGTATTTCCTTTTTATTTTAGAGAAAGAAAGAAATATGATTTTAGGTTAGGTACTTCAGAAAAAAAGCGCTTTATAAGTTATCCAAAATTTGTGTTTCTGCCGATTGTAGAGCTTTAAAAACTTAACAGTACTGCATCATTAAGTCCAAACAGCATATTTTCGAGTTAGCGTTTTTTGCCAGTATACCCACGATATAGTATGTACAATGTAAAAGCCCTATGGGCGTCAAAGAAAGTAAATAAATAAAAATAAATAAAATAAATTTTAAAAACTGTTTCAATGACCCAGCATAAACGGAAATTAATGTTTTATAATATTTTTTATAAAGCTCGTAAATCCATTAGTTCAACGAATTAAAGATTATGCAAAAAATCGTAAAGTTTCGAAGTTAAATAATCAATTGTTGTACCTTTCCGAGGACAAGTGAGAAAAAAATATTATGAAACATAATACTAAACGAAATTTGATAACCGAGATTAAAAGAGACAACAGATTTTTTCGTTTCTATTTCCAGCTTATTATTTAAAAAAAATATTTTTTTATACTGTAAATAAAGTACAAATTAATTTAATTATAAAAGTTTATCTTATTTCCATTTGACGGCTGCAAAAATACGTTGAATTTTGTTATAATAGAAAATATGGGGAGAACCTGATGCCTTGTAAAATAGGTAAGCATGGTAAAGGTACGTTTCAACTTTGGAAAATGGAATACATACCTACTTAAGAAAATGTGTATTTGTGTTATTAACGACATTATTAACACAAGGGCTAGACTACCTCCTTACTCTGTCTGAGTAGTTCTGGCAGTACATTTGTTACTTGCTCTGTGCTCTATTATACATACTGCAGTACATTGTTAGGTTTACACAATCCTAGCTACAGCGCACACGGGGGCTACCCTGACGTCTGAGCGCCCAAAATTACTTGAAAATAATGTACGACGGTACAGAAAATTGTAGTTAATTGAATATTAATTGAAGGGTAATTAAAGATTTTCAAAATAAAAAAAAAAAAAATTGCACTACGGAGATTTTCCTCAATGATAAGGAAAATATCATGGGAATTTTTTACATAAAAAAAAATTCCGCAAAAACGACACATATGAAACGTCCAACAACATAATATTGATTTTTAATGAAACCTTGTTAATCTTCCATGGTGTCTACCCTCCGTCTGTAGGATTTGTGACGTCATCTAACACCTATAACTACTGCCGCAAGGACTGTGCTTGTCTATAGCGGAGCAGACACGGGATACCTATTATAGTTTTCATTTGGCAGTAAAACGACGTGCGATAGATATTTTTTAGTAAATTGGAGATTCATCTACGTGGAATATTTTAGAACAACCGCTACCTGTAAAAGATCGGGCAATTGCTTTCCAAAATAAATACATTAAAATTATAATAATCAGGAATATTATCGTTACAATAATATTCGACGTTACCTACAATTTCAAAAATAGTATCTACGGCTTACTTTTAACTCACCTTAGTACAACGTTTTCTTAATAAAACCATGAGAACATTATTAAAACACCTGACATTCGTATTTGAGTATGAAAATTACTTTCCATGTATTAACTTAGCTACAGTGACCTGGTTTCGGCTGTTTTTGGTTATTCTATAATACAACTTGTTTGCAGAAAATTTTACGATAATTTCCCATAAACTGCAGCGCTTTGTGACTGGAAAATGGTAAATATCAGCAACTTCGTGGTAAAGTAAACCCCAGAGCGGATTCAATATGGATTCAACCAAGAACAAATCTGTTTACCAAAAAAGTTGCTGAGTGTAAAATAATATGTACTTGGGAAGTCAAATTAATTACACATTGTTATACTAATTACTCCCATTATTTCTACCATCATAAATACTATAACATTATACTATAACTTGTAAAATATATTACATACTTACTTCGAGTAAAGAGTTTTGTCCACGATTTACATTAATTTGGCATAAAATGCCTTGGGTCTAATACAATTTAGTATAAAAATATTTGTTTGCATTATTACTCAAAACTGAGTGCCAAAACAAAGGTTCGTTACAAAGGTTTATAATAATTATTGGATTTTTATAGCTGGTTTTGAGAAAAAATATTTATTCTGGTCAAAGTTGTTTGAACTCAGATTGAAATGGCGTTTAAATCGGAAAACTTCAGAGACTAACTAATACTAACTTGAGGTATGAATTAATTCAATAATTAGCGAATTCTAATCTTCTGTTTGGTTTTAAGAAACAAAATAAAATTGAAAATGTTTTATGATTTATTGATTCATCATTTTACTTTTACGTGGTGTCACAATTTTCAATAATTCTTATTAAATGAAATCATACTACTGTGTGATCTTGTTATTGAGTATACATATACGTATTATGTATCGCGTATAATTCCGTTAGAAATGTCATATCAATAAAGTCAAGTATTTCTAGAGTCCTTTTGAACTGAAACTCAGTACCCCATCCTTAGGTTTCTTACGAAATAAGCTTTTATGTATCGTTCAATGTGTTTACCTTTAAAAGGTCAAATATTTAATGTTTCTCAGATGATTACACGTAAAAATTTGTGTTCAATGATAGGGACTGACTTAGGAAGATGCACGGAAACTAGCGGCCGATCGCTTGGCTTGGGGGTAGTTTGTGGAATCCATATGCTCCACATAGGGAGTAAATATTGTATGATGATGGTGATGATGATGTTCAATGATAAAATCTATTGCTGAATAGTCTAATGACTTCCTTTTAATTCCGTTGTTTGAATCACGGACACATAATTGGAAATCTTAGATTAGAATCCTTCTTGTAATACATTTTTTTCGTAATCTTAGTATCAACATCAATTGCACGTAGCGTACTAATGCAGCGTCCTGTGCACCATTGGATGCAGATAAGCAGGAATAGTAGTAGTAGTAGCATGGTTATTTCCCTAGATTATAATACTTGAGTATATCGTAAAAACGCCATCCAGATAGGCACTGAAGTTGATGTGTCCTGAAACTTGTGACTTGGTCCCAATAAAACACAATCCCCGATGGTCATCCCCCCTAAACCCAACAAAAATCGTCACACTCTTTTGAAAGATTCTGCTACCTAACAACACTTTATAAAAAATGTAAAAATTCCCCTCAGCCCCCCAAACACCCAATGGGATAACATAAGACCACTTTAATGTTCCCCCAACATAACAAGTATCTTGAACTCATTCATATTTTATAAATATGAAAGTGATAAGGATTAAATAATATAAATATATTCATCGAATCATAAAAAGTCCTTTTATCAAAATTAAATATTTTGTTTTGGGGTGGGGGGGGGTAAAAGAAATAAGTTTAACAAAAAAATACTACAACAAACAAATATTCAAAAGAGATATTCTTATGTAGTTAGCGTACAGTAGATACTAAAAAGTAGGCAGTATGCAATAGTAAAACAGGAGTTATTTACACTCATGCAACGTGTCCCGTACTGCACTCAGTACAAATAATTCACTGGTACAAATAAATTAACTTGGATTGGAAACGGCGGCTTGTGATCAGAAAGCAAACTATAGGACACATAAAATACCCCTCAATATAATCTCACTCCGTGTAAGGGTAGAGTGGTTAAGACAGGAACAAATAATTCTCTATCCTACATCTATAATTTTGTGCATTAATTTCTAAAAACAGATTGTGTTGATTCTTATAAATGAAGAAATAAGTATGTAGTTAAAATAATAAATAATGTGTATGAATATGATGAAATAGATAAGGTGTCCTTTGTTGGGTAATAATATAGAAAAAGAAATATAAAAAAAAAAAAAAATATATAAGAAAAGAAAGAAAAGAAATAAAAACAAATAAAAAAAAAATTTAACATTAATCAGCTCACCAACGGAAAGCCTTTTATTTTCATCAAGGCGTTTCCACAGTAGGTGGCAATAATTTCGGAGTTTAGAAATCATCACCTAATACTGTCATAAAGGTTTCTGGTACAATGCTAAGCGCATTTTCTAACATGGAAGGCAGTAGTTTATTTCACATGTGAAGCGCCGCGCTATTTCACTGTATTTACCTATAAAAGTTATGATAATTGGCAGATATGGATATCAAATACTAGGCAAAATGGGGAAATAGTATAACATCATGTGCGCGATTAATCCAGCCAATGACAGATCATAAGCCCTGTAAACGCCTAGAAGAAAGTTCCAATATTCCTTTTGCAAACTTTTCATCTCTGTTGAGATGTCAAAATTGTAATTTTTGTGTTTGCTCGGTAATGGGTTAAACCTAGTTTTTGTCTACAAGTGTAAATTTGGAATACACTCAAAATGTTGTATATTTTCTTTATTTGGTCACTAGAAATGAAATCCTTCTACGTCTTATTGAAACAACATGGATAGAATTTTATTATTTAGTATACGGTCGGATGGTAAAATAAATCTAGCAAAGACATGTTTATAATAATAATTGTTTGTAAAGTAAGTGATTAACTTTTCATTTAGAAATTTATAATACCCTAAGTTTGTTGATTGCACTGGATGTTTGAAAAAAACTTGCAATGATTGTGTTCATCAAACAAGAAATTCGGTGTTGATTTTATCCTCAATAGAATAGTTTTATGAACCTGTAAATATATTATTACTAAATATCTAAATAAATTATCAATCACTTCTATTCCAGACAGGAAACTTTATTAAAAGTTAGAAATTTAGAGTCAAGTCATCTCGCGTTTGTAAGTCTGCACCATATAATAAGATATCCTTGTTTTGCTCCACGCGGATAATAATAAATAACATCAAATGAATTGAAAATGAGATACTAACGTTCAAAATGTTAATCATTATAATATTTTTAAACAAAGGGGACAAAAATGATAAATTGTTAGGTACATTCAAATATACATTACATAACAATAACTTAATCAAACTGAACTTCCTTAAGTTTTGTCGCGCGTGACAAGTAATGAAGTAATGGTAATATTATATTATACCTAACGGTTATGGTGAATAATCCTGTTAAAAAAATTACGAAACTTCTTCATAAACAGAATAATGGATCACATTAAATTCACAACTCACGACGGAGCTAAAAGTTTTCTTTCAGAAACGGCGAATCATTTTTAATGGAAACACATAAAAAACTCAATGTTCACAATTTTCTTTAATCAGCGTAAAGCAAGCCGTAATGTTTATAATATATAATTTAATGTATGTAAGTTTTACTAGGCGCGGAGTTATTTATTTATACTGTCATAGTTAGATATAAACTTTATCGTATTTACATAACTATTACTATTTCACTTCTAAACTATCCGTTCTCTGTTCTCTAAAGAAAAAGAAAATGATAGTTTAATTTTGTTAAGAAGTTTCATAATTATATTACGAGTAATTTAAATGTAAATTTTTATAACTATTAGGACTCGGTTAGGTGGGAAACATTATGTAAACGCATTAAACAATCTTCGCTTTCCAATTTAAGACGAAAATGAAACGAAGCATTACACCAATATTTATGTAAACGAAGCCTTGATTAAAAAATCAAAAATGCCAAGTCTCACCCTCTTAACAACAATTTAATATTTATCAGTTCTAAGATCCGATCAACGAAACCATAGAATCTACTAACTATTAATATTAAACTAAGCGTCCGCACCTAATGCAGTATGCATATTTTTATACATGCACTGGTCATCTGACAAGATATCACCGAAACCCAAGTCTTAATCTATCATTGAATATTTTTTTACGATGAACACTCATCAATTAAACTAGCAACTATTTTTAATTTAGTGCCAAATCCAAGGTATCTTTTTTCTATATTCTGTCATACCCATAACGCAAGCAGAACACCTATTTGTAACATACAAATACTATTACATCACTAGAGTTAAAATATGAAATATTATCTCTGCAAATGGAATATTCACTTTAAAATCGACCGCATTATATTTTTAATCGACTGATTTATTTTAATGCTTTGTGTTATTTTATCATGACGCAAATATTACGCAAAGAACACCTTAGTGTAAGTTTCATACTGATACTATTACTTTTCCTAGTATGAGTTCATCGCGAGAGATAATGATTTCCTAGTTTTCCCTCTCAATTTTCTCAGCGGTGATAAAGGCTTCCTTTGCTTATATACCCCAATCACGTAAGTGCATTGCACACTGCACAGTTGTGTGTGCACACGTGGCCCGGCAAAGTCATTACTCGCAGTGTCACTCTCAGGTGTGGGTGGAAACTATATTACCTACTTTGCACCGAAATGCATATACAGTGGCTAGTACAATATGTCCAGCCACAGCCTGACTTGTCCCCTTTCTGTCTTCAGCACTCTGTGTGGACTTCACAAACAATTATGTATTTACACTGCACGGGAACACCCTTACATAATACTAATTCATCTGTTCCTTCCCGTGCCAGCTACGTCCCTGCTGATGGACAAACGCCCTTTCCTCTCCTGGAGCAAGCTCTTCGAATATTTTGGATTTGGTAAACTTCCGGATATTTCCCCTTCAGCCAGGTAAACGTGCCTTCTGGTCCAACAACATCCCGTCGAATACTGCTACTTTTGAGCCCTGCTGCGTCTTTCGTCCGCCCCATCGTCACAGTTGCACTGTGTTATACACCTCTTTGGTGAGGAAGTACAAAATTAGTTTCCCCGAGGAAGCTGACAGCTGGAACCACAATACCATTTGTGGGTCCAGGGAACCTTATATTATGGAAACCATTATATATTAAAAGAAGTGTATGAGCGCTTAAATACGGAAAACTCTAATATACATAAATCTAAGTACTATGAATATTAAAATAACATAATATGTAAATTATACACATATATGTCATCTATCATACCATTGTACCAAAGATGAATGCAATTTTTTATTACAAACCCTACCCCCCAAAAGGAAACTAAAGGTGGCAATACAATCCCTCAAACAATACCTAATCAAGTACCCATGACCCCGTACTAAAAAATGCAGAAAAATTAAATCTTAATATGTACTTGTTCAATAGAAAATAATCCAAATGAATGAGCTACCATTAAATAGTATCAACCGATTAACGTCAGACAGCATATTGTGTCTACCGATTCAACGATAAATGGTAAAACAGTATTTGGCAAAATAGTGAATGTCTTTGGGCTGTCTACAGTACCTCACGTAAGATATAGTTATCAACCAATTTACAACAATGCGAAAATTCAGGATTAAAAATGAAAATTTCCGTATTCACATGTTAAACAGGTCACAAAAGCCTTAACAATAAAAATGCACAATTAATGCGACTTGAGTACTACGACTCTAGGATTTAATATGTTTATATCGCTGCAGACTTTCCCTCCATTAACGCGAAGCACCATGGTGCACAGGCTACAATGACCTATGTTTTAGTATCTACACAATTGACTAGTAATACTTTTAGTACGTCGCACTTATTAACTTCTTCTCCAACATTCTACTACAGCTGATACAAGTAATCCGGCATCAGTACAATCCTATGAGAAACCATTTCGAACTTGACTACATCAAAGTAAATCTCTCCCAGAGAACATGTAACAATGTAAAATAAGTTCATCATTTGCTGTTAACGTTTGTCTGAATTTTAATTGTATAGAAATTAAAGCTATCCTAGTCAAAGCTTTAATAAAATCAACAAGTCTCCTGTGATTCTTTTTACATGAGATATAAACTTTAAGACTAAACAAAAAGAATTTAATGAAAAAAAAAACACCATATTAAAAAAGACACTAATATATCAGATGGTCTAACTAAAAAGGAGTTTTATTATCATTAAAAAGCGAAGTTCGTAAGTCAAGAAAAGTTCAGTAGATAATCGTAAGAAAATGTTTGATTTCTGCTTTGAAATAGTATGAATATATAGAAACCATCAAATAAAATTTACGTTAAAAAAGCTTTAACATATGATATCGTAAAAGACACTCGTATCAAAGATGTGCTATGCAGGTGGTAGGTACATTTAGGGTATAAAAGAAGACTAAATAGCGGGATTAACGTACGATGTGGACTATAACGCAGATTCCACTAACCTGCATGTCGAGGCGAGTTCTCATATCATCCCTACCGAGTGTAGTGAGAATGCTTGTCGATAAACTCCTCCTACCAGCTATTGGCTGGTTGGTGTAACAAATACCATAGAGTTCTTAGAAAAAGCACGTGGACTAGCAGAGACAATATTTAGAAAAGCAACACCTGTAAACTCGTAACCGACACGCACTTGAGTATGCCACCATGGTAATACATTAACGATGGCATGATACTATCATGCACAACCTCGAAATGCAACATTTGAATGCACACTCAAGCATGTCGCTAGCGTCTATGGAGAGGTAAATGGGGAATGGAGGAAAAGGGTGGTGTGAAAATGAGACAATAATCGTTATGATATTATGACTCAATGCTCTCATGACTTATAGTTTGTACTTAACATATATAATATTATCATCAAAGAACGCATGAGATTTGGAGACCTGTACCGCTCGGCTTATGAAAGTGCAGTTTGTGGATTCCACGTTTAAAGGTTACCCCTAAGCAATCTCTCCAGAGAAATGTAACAATGAAATAATGTTCAATCAATGACTAAAACGTTCGGTATTTTATTTGTTTAAATTAAAGCTTTCTATCAAAGATTTAAAAAAAAAAATATCTTCTTGTCTGTTTTACAGAATATATTACTTTAAGAATAAACATTTTGGGTTGGTACTACCAAGAACTCCATTATGCACTGCCAATTTAGCCTCTTTTGATAAGCACTTATTAGATACTACCGACTTTTAAGGCACCATTAATTCTGTTACCGCCACTAACCCTCCTTTCATTGTCCTTGTCCATAATTTCCCATCCCTAGTGAACATGCTTCCCGGATATACAAATTCTTCCACCTGTTTCAAGCTATCGCCATTACTACAATCTTACACTTAGTCATATTCACATTTCTTTCAAAACCATAACCAAAATACGCAAAATACTTTTAAAATTAACAATATATAATCCATGACTGAACAAACTCAACTTTAATAATTAACGAAGGAAGTATCTAGATAACTATCTAGCATTATTAATTAAAATGTTACTCATTTAGCGCAGATTAAATCTGAGTAGAAAACTTGTAAATCGAACTTGTAAATAATTAAGATAGAACCTCTTATTAAACTTTGTAACCAATATCCTCCACTTACTACTAACTTGTTTAGGGAATATAATGTGGTTAGGAATGTATTCCTTTGAAATAGTATCGATTGATTGAAATATTTATACCCCATAACTTTATAGTGAAATACCATAATACAAACCATACTGGAAACCATACAACCTCCAAGAAAGTATTAGGGTAGGTACTTGTAAAACTTTTAGTTTGTAACTTAATCAACAAAATTATTTAACTGGTTTACATACGAGTATTATTTTGCATATTATTTACTACATTTATTTCAGTACTTCCGCTGAATATTTTAAGCATAAAACAAAATCAGTAATCGCTAGATTGATTAAGGTACAAGTAGACAGACAGTTGAGGTAAAAAATAACTTAATTTTACACATCGGTAAGGTTACATCGTGTATACTGCCAAAGTTGGTAAGTCCATAAAAACATGTTATGGAGTAATCGCAAGTGTTGTGTCAAAGTTTGACATTCTCTCTAAAATCAGACGAAATGATAAAAACTTCGTGCTAATTTTTTTCAAATAATTTGAAGTATAATATAAATATATATAAAAAAAACAACTGGTTGTAATAAATGACACAAAATCAATATAATATATATTATTTTTGCAAAGCAAGGTTGTACTTACCAACTTTTTTCTGTTGAGAAAATATATGAAAGAGTGCAGTTACAAACTTTTAGCTGTACATTTTTTTACTTGAAATACTATCAATTGAACACAAAGAAATTGATTAGTGATATTATTACAATGTTTTGGTTGTAAATGATACATTTAATTTGGTCAATTTAATGTCAGCATTAATACTGTAAGTGTTCTTACAATATTTCAGCTGTAAAATATTTAATTTAAAAATGCAAGCAAATTAAATGGGGAAAAAAATGGTTAGTGATATTACAATGTTTTTTGGCAGTAACGATACACGCCAATTTTGGCTTGTTCATTGCCTTAGAAAATTTTGTTAGTGTGTGTTTTTTTACAAACTTTTTTCTTGTTTGATAAATAGAAAAAAACTTGGACTTACGATATTTTCTTGAAAAAAAAAAAACATAAGCTGTAAAGCTGCTTTACTGAGATCGGAGGAGCTACAAACTTTTTCCGGGCATAGATATCACGTAACATTTTAACTATTTTTAAATATTAGATTTGCGAAAAGCTAAATAAATTAACCTAATAACGCACCAACACATTGTCTCGTATAGGTTACACACAACTGCAATTGCGGGTGAACCCCTCATAATGTGTAAATCATAGTAATTGAGGACTGGACTGGTAGAGGTTACTGGAGCGTATGGCTGATCACCTTACCTTCATGTCATAAAAATGATCAAGAAACACTGCACTTGGTCCAACCGAATGCAGTGTCCCTATGCACCGATTGGGGTGCGGAAAAGGGAAAGCATTAGTAGTAGTAGATAATGATATTTTACAGCAATTGTGCTTTTGAGTGAATTTGCCGCCCTGGTGAATAGTCATGGGTACAAAGTTACAAGAACAAGCCCCCATACAGCACTTGAGAGAGCACATACGCACAAACCCATCATTATTAAAACGGATCCTCTGTAGGTGGGTTGACACGGTATTAACGAAATACTAACCAGAAAAACTTAACGAGTCACCATAAACGAACCAAGTCCTTATTTTACTCAAAAGAAACAGGAGCTGTGAAGAGTGCCAATGCCCTCCGTGTTACAAACTACAAACTTGATCATCTTCCCCCTCTTCTGGGGAGGAGGAGGGGATCACGCCCACACGTGTGAAGCCTGGAGAGGCCCGCCACAGCCACATCCTGCCTAAAAACCCTCGACGACCGAGATAAACCAACCTACTCCTAAGGCTGATGATAAGGAAAACTGAATATCAATTTTTATTATATATTAAAATTCAACAGATTAATCACCGGCCATCACTGTCCCGGTGAGACGTCACAAACTTATTAAAAAAATTCATATATTCGATAAAACAAATCTCGGCTGTTTTGGCAGAAAACTAAATTAACTCGATTTAATTTTTTAAATCCTCCATATTTATCAAAAACTAATATATTATGGTGTTAAGTATTTATTTTTGGTGTTAAATTTTTGTACACCAAGTGCAGTGGTAATCTTGACATATATTACTACATGGAAGGAAAGACGATGATGACATCCTGTAGAATGTGTTATGACACGAACAGCCATGAGCGGAGGTCACACGGTTCCAGAAACCAGTCCAAGGTAAACATGGAAATATCAATATGAAAATCACATGTAAATAAATATTTTCATGGCTGTTGTTGGTTTACAGGATAAAACATACATTTCGTAGATGATAACTACTAACTGAGTGCTATTAACAATAAAATTTAAAAAGGCGTAGGTAATCATTTTCCGCTGAAGTTTTCATATGTTTTATTAAAAATTTAGGCGACCTACCACTGAGAAAAGAGTAATCCGTACGAAATAAAAAGAGGGGGGGGGGGGGGGGAGATAAGAGAAATTGCGAAATAATTATATTAGTTTCCGAACGAACTAGTACATTGGGGTAAGATTGCTAGCTTTCGTATTACCGAACTGTTCCGAACTTTTTTGTGTGCCCGTAAGTTAAGAGCTAAACGCCCCACACCAAAAAAAAATTAATTCCGGTTCACTCTGTTGCTGATAAATAATTATTCGTATTTTATTGTTTTATTAGTATTACCAAAAAATTGTCAGGAAATACGCATAGTATTTTCCTCACGGTGTAACAACATGTATTAATATTAGTTATTTATCCTTGTCTAAACTTGGTAACGTGAACCTGAATCACGAGTATTGTGTATGTATATAGAAGTACGGATATTACTACATAATGTACGGTAGGTTACAAAACAGCACCTTTGTTATTAAATACCGCATATTTCTGAAAATAGTGCAGGATGTAGGATTAACACAGGATGCATAGTCAAGTAATTTATCTGTTTAATCCTGACCCATACTCTTTGTTGGATTTAATATTAAAGTAACGAGCTACATATTGTAGTCTTCATACTAATAAGGACTTTCCTTCCAACGTATGAGTTTATCAGCAACGATAATAATAAGATGATTGTGTGCATAAATAATTTTCACATAGTAAAATTGAATAATGCCTACATAACGTCAAAGCAGTATGTTGTAGTAAAACCCAGAAAACGTTTAAATCATATAAAAGCATCTGGATGTTTTCATTATGTAAAAATGGGTCTATATCGAAGGCATTGGATTGGCGTGGATACTACTAGAAATTTCGATGTACAGTATCCAAATTATTCTAAGCTTTTTCTCCTTTCCTATAAAATACGCGTCTGCTGTCACTGCTGGGTTCAAAACCGTTGTTAACTTACTAATTAACTAAACAAAAAAAAAAATATTTAATATTTTTTTATAAGTTATTGATGAAGATACGATTTTTTAAAGTTGCACATTTCAAATACCGCGCTAAATACCATTATGTACTAACTGCGTCATTTTTGCAGGAGTGACGTCATAAAACGGGTTGTTTAAGGCCATGGTATTTCTCCAGCCAGTAACAAAACTGTCAAAAATCTATGCAAACTGACGCGGGAAGCACCGATAAAATATACCGTCGACTCAACTGTCATATACTGTAACAGCTGTTCTAGGGAGACTGAATGGCGGCCATCTTTTTTGCAATAGAAGCTTGTATGTAGATTGTATTCCATATTAAAATGCCATGGAACGAGGCTACGGGGGTTAAAAACGGAAACCGGAAACACTACACTTAGATACAAGGAGTGACGTCATTGTTTAAGATTTTGAAATGAATGCTATTTTCAACATTTTTTATTAATTTTTGCGTGCGTTTTTGGGATATTTCATCCCACTTCAAAATTTTTAAATATTCGCGTCTACACGAAAGCATTTTTAAAATTCAATTCCGGCTAGCAGTGGATTTCCTCATTATGCAGAGAGGAGGCTGAATAACAGGCCTAGTTCCCAGGCAATGCCAGAAGATCAGAGTAAGAAAAATACTTCCTACCTTTGGTCTCCTGGAAGCTGGTAAGGAAGAAAATGACTTCTTGCGACACTGTACCAAACAAATGTCAAAAACACAGATAACACAAATAAAGTATAAAAATACATTTTATAAATAAAGTATAAAAATGCATTTTAAATCTCAAATACATTCAAGAATACATAAACAGGAAAATGAAAATGAAAAACATACCATACACAAGAAAATCAGAAATGTAGAGAAAAAGTTATAAGTAAGTATATAAATTTTTATGAATGTATCTTTTTGTATGTATGAAAATTCTTTTTTTTTTTTTTAAATTTTTTCACACCACAATCCTACCAAGCCAATTTTGTGGCTTGTTGGTAGAGATCAAGTTGAACATCAGACTATATATATTAAATCTAAATATCAAGATAACATTTATATATAGTAGGTACATAATTACGAACAGTAAACGCAATTAGAGATAAGTTAAAAACTCTTGATCGAGTAGCCACTCTCTTATTAAGCCTTTATTACAATGTTTTGCTAATCTTATTTCAGCCGGCAGCAAATTAAAAATAGTGGGAACTAAAAATTTTAAGGTTCGGCTACCGTATTTATTCGCTACTTTAGGTATGTTCAATGCTTCATTTTGAATAAGTCTTGTATTATGCGAGTGGTTAAGGGGAGTTTTGAATTTATTATTACTAAATTGTTCTATTATGATGCGGAACCACAACATTCCTTTAACCGGCAATGTATTAATGACGCTATATAAAAGTCTTTTGTTTTCTCTTTGAATATAAATATCGATGGGTACAATTTTTTTAATAATTGAATATTGGAGTCTCTCCATCATTTTGATATTCGTTTTAGTTGAATGTCCCCATGACTTAATTCCATATCTTATTATAGATTCCACAAGCGAAAAATAAATAATATTTTTAGTATGTATTTTGGCAAAATAAAAGATAACTTATAAAAAGTACTAACCAGAGTGCGCAGTCGATCACAAAGTTTTTACAATTTGACAATCCCATTTGAAGTTATGGTCAATATACTCACTCCTAGGTATTTATATTCGTTTTCAAATGAGATCAGTTCACAGTTGCAAGGATAAGGTACATCATTGTGCAAACAATTTGAAGAATGGGCAATAATATTAGGTAAAATATATTTTTTAGCATGGGGCGATTTAATATATAAACACTTAGTTTTTTTCGCATTTATGATTAAGCCAAAATCATGCGCCCATTTCAAAAGTTGGTTAAAATCACACTGCAATTTTTCCAGTGATTCCAGAGGATTTTTGCTGGCAATTACAAGTGCAGTATCATCAGCAAATATGAATCTACGCACCTCTTGAAACAAAAGACATATCATGGTAACATAAATAATGTATAATTTCGGTCCTAAAATTGATCCCTGGGGAACCCCCGATTTACATTCCCTAGCTAAACTAATTACGTTTTTAATTTTAACGCTAATTTTTCTACCCATTAAATAATTTTTAAAAAAAGGTGAATTTAGATATTTAGGTTGACCTTATATGAATTAAAGATCAAAATATGCTTGCGGTTTTTGAAGCGGGTGCGGTATTGTTGCAAATTTTAGACTACTCGCGATGTGCCATAGACAATATAGGATTTTTTGGTAGAGGAAAGGCAAAGACAAAGAAATAGGATTTGGAAGACACCAAAGAATTACTTGGGCAATTTGTTCCCAGAATGACGAGCACAAATCATCAAACCAAGCGTTTCAAAGATATTGAATTTTGATAAATGTGTGAATGAATAAAAATGATAAAAATAATTCCAGAATTCTAAATAATTTCCAAATTATAAAATTAATTATAAATCAATATCTCTTACCTCGCTTTTACTACAAAGATAATAAGTGACTGTCATTGTGGAAGTTCATAATTACTAATTACTAACCCTCGCAATAAACCCTTTAATTTATTGGAAAATAACACGCATTATCTTAATTGAACTGTATAATTATAATATATTGTTGGAATTATAATTTTGAGAATTCGTAAATGGATATAAAAATTTAGATTGTTTTTCAAACAACCTATTGAAGAATTTTGCAAATATGATTTGTAAAAACAAAAAAAATTGAGATATCAGTTGAATTAATAAAATAACATGCGTTTTTCTATTAGGAGTTATTCTTTAATTTTTATAAGTGTGAGCAAAAGTAGGAAATATTTTAACTAAACTGACCAACCACCACGCCAATTCCCTGAAAGAGTAGGCAGAGAGGATAGAACGTCACACCACTCTGTCCTGGCATACTTCTCTTGCATAAATATTTTATATTATATAAGACTAAGACTTAAACATAATTAATTTCTGATGCAGTGATAAATAACAAGAACCATACAAGTCATACATACATAATGTCCTACATACAGAATAAACTTTGAAATATTATGGAGAAAGTGGATGATAATTAAACCAAAATGCAAAGGTAGATAATAAAGCATGATAAAGAAAGGTTAAAAGAAAATATAAAAGTGGAATTTCCCTGAAGTAAATCTTAATGTCTGGCATAATCTCGACTAACTGCTGCCCGGCATCCCGGTAACCGGTAACCGGTAACCGGTAACATCACGCCCAGTAAATTCCCGTTTATTGTGGATTAGGGGAACTTAATGGGGTTAAGGGATTTCCCTTCAAACACTAAACTCTCAAGTGGGAAAACAATGTAATGTTCTTCTTACTGCAGCGTACAAACGACTAACGAAAATAATGATTTCAAAATGAAAATAATTCCTTGTATTTGTTAACTTCATTATTTTCAATTTATAACTAATTAAAGTTAAATAAAAAATACTTGGTACACTTCCACTTTAATTTATTTTGACCAGCGCTTTCACCCTGTAACGGGCATCTTCAGACCAGTCTTAGTCTCAGACCAGACCATAAAAGTGGAAGTGTACCAAGTATTTTTTATTTAACTTTAATTAGTTATATATTTTAAAAAAAATAATCATGGAATTCCACCAAGTAATGTCAATAAAAAATATAAATCAAATTCATTATTTTCTTTTTATTTTAAAGCAGGTGTATGTGAAAGTCTAAATAGATCTTATAATGGACTTATTTTTTATATCATCCACCTCTGTTCAGTATCTATCTACTAATTTGAAAAAATGTATGTAAAGCCGGAATTATATTAGAGCCACGCCGCGTGTCGCAACGCGTGGGTTTGGAATCTATTTCATACATTTAGTATGAAAATGATTATATTAGACATGTCCCGCGTGTCGCCGACCGATCGACCGATTGGCCAGTTGCTCGAGCACAGATCACTACCGACTTGGTAATAAGCGACGTGATAACGATTTCTTACCCATGGATGTTTAACGTTTTCGCGATCACAATGGAACACGCGTTAAAAGTTATCGATCGGGATTATTAAACGAGCGCATACTAGTCGCGAGCCATTTCCCGAGATATATCTTATTCGCACATATATTCATTCAATCTTTATTATAATTTAGCCGGTTTTCGGCAAGCCAAATATTGAGAAAAGCAGTCGTCATAATAAAAAAATCCGACAAGCGCGTTGATTTTAACGTTTGACGTACGGCCGCGATATCGCGTTGCATCGGCCCCGCTCAGCTCAGATCGGCGAACACGTTCGCCGAACCGATACCACGGTATCGAACTGTGATCGGTCAAATCGTTAGGGCTAGCACGTGGTTAGCACGTTTTTAACTACGTCGATAGTTATCTGTGATTGAGCAACTGGGATCGGTGGTAGGAGAAGCGTGGCTTTAATATAATTAAATTTAAACGTTGCGTTGTTACCAATTAGTAGTAAATTAAAATGCAGTGTTTTAAATTATTTTCGCAAATTCTACTTTTTTGCTTGGTTCTCTATAAATAATCCATATTGTTTAATAATTTTACGATTATAATATTATTTTTTTTATTTTTTTTATTTTGAAGTAAACAATACTTACATAAAATGTATTTATTGTTCCCGCAAAGCCGGGGCTTGTCTGCGGGTTACAAAACATATTATTTCTTTTTTTTTCTTCTTAATCTGGTACGTCGTATTAACAAATACAATGTTACAAAAATTAAGTCATTCGCGTTCTATATTTTAGGTTAATTTATTTTCATTAAGTAGTGTTGAAGAATTAAAGGCGTTCCCAAACCACATAATTTGGTTTTTTTTAAATCATAATTACTCTCTAAGGAATATAGTCTATTACGAATGAGGGTATAATTAGGTTTTCGTGATTAAGACCGATTAGACATCAGACATTAGTCAGCCCCAAAGTAGAGGGAAAACGGATTTTATCAAAAAATCCCTGTTAACTGAAGAAAAATTATTTAAACTTACCTACAACATGAAAAAATAAGTCAAAAGTAAGTTTTAAGAAATACATACAATTGAAACACAGAACCATTTTTTAATATAAAAAAATTGATACATTGAGTTTACTTTTTTAAAAATATACTAATGTGAATGTTTAAAAAAGTCAAGAAATCATTAGAATTTCATGGTTTTGTTTTGAAGAAAAAAAAAGTATCGCAATAACATGTACCTATCTCCGTTGACCACGCACGCTTATTACATTACAAAAGTAATCACATTTTAAAATGTGTTATAATGCGTATAAGACTAATTATGTTGATTTCATTTAACAACGTATCAAGATTTACTGCACTTGATGCACCTATGCAGTGTCCTATACTCCACTGAGTGCGTAAACTATGCAAACATTGTTAATAATAAATTTGCTGAATACTTAATTTATTTCTCCTTTATTATAACTGTTTACCGATAAACTATTAATTAAAGCTCTCGATGATTTATTCGGAAGCAATTCATCCCCTGAAGCCGCTTTGCAGAGCCGTCTTATTGACTAGTTATAGATTACCCACAAACTATAATGAAAAGATAAGCTTTTACTTATTTACGTCAGACTATACTATTTAGTTTAATGAAGTTCTACGGAGAGAGATATAATATCTATGTTTATATTATATATGATTATTATCCTCATATGGTCTCACTTCATAAGTAACGGAATATAATAATTATTATTGAGAAGAAATAAATAAATTGACAAGACAGAGGGTAACATAAAAATAGATGTTTAAAAGTTTAATAAAGAAGTAGATAGCCATAATTATTAAAAATTTCTCACCAGAATGAATTAATCTACTCTCTTTCCGTGTCCCTTCCAGACCAACTAGACTGCCTAAACTTTTTCATATACCTAAAGTTAAAACAAATCACAGAAATAATTCTACGATTCCTCGAATTTGTAAGGCGTTTGATGATAAATTTAATAGCTTAGATATGTTTAATACCCCATATAACAAATATATAAAAGAACTTAAAAACTTACAGACTTAAGATGACAAATATTTATTTACATTATAAGTAGATTCTTTTAACTGTTTAAAGCTACCTGCGGATACATATAATTGGATGGCAGGCATGTTATTGTTAATTATTAGTTTTTAATTATATTATGTTTTACCTGTACATCTGTTTGTATCCCGAATAAAATAAAATAAAATAAATAAATAATTACGAGATTTGTAACCTTTTGTAATGCTTTGAAATCTTGTATGTAGATTTATTTATACACAGTTTAGTAAAAAAAGGTTTTGTATCAAAATTCATGTAGAAAAAAGTTTTTTCCGAAGTACAAGTATTTGTGTTGTTCTTACCTAACGATATTCACATCATTACATTTTCTAGAATTTATTTAACTTTTCTTAACTCGCAATAATATCGATAGCTTTATATTCGTTCAGTACACGTCGCGGTCGGCGTCGATGTTCCAACCTGTTATTCAGGGATTATGATAATAAATTGAATGAAGGAATAAACGCTGATAACGGACTGTAATCATTTAGCGAGTATTGAGTAGGTACTTATATAAACCATAAATCAATAGCTCCTTCTGACATGAATGATCCCAATAAATTTCGCTGATAACCAATAACCCAGGATCTAAATAATGCACAAAAATTTTACTTTGGGTAACCCAAATTTTATGAAATTATGTATCTACCTATTTACATAATATATTGAGCAAAAATTCAAAACACCTTCCTACACTTTTCCGACTTTCCTAGATTATTTCCCCTTCTGGAAATATAATAAACAAATAGCATTAAGTTATTTTGTACGATTCGTTTTTAAATTACTTTGTTTTCTCCACTCATAACATGCAAATGATGAGATGTAAATAAGTTTATGTTAAATAAAAAACGTGCATATTGCATAAAACTTGCAAACAATGTAACAATATTCAATTCATGTATTAGCCTCTTTTTCATGAAGCTTCTGTCTCTTAAAAATAGCTATTATTTATTTCTGTGAGTAAATTATTGTTACTTCATCACTTTTTTGTTTATTTTTGCTCTAATTGCATTTAACCATCATTAATTTAAATGAAAACTTTGTTCATCCCTGTAATAAACTGATGTAAATGTAAATAATCTAATAAAAAAAACTTATTAAACTTTTCATGAATAAATAAAATTAAACACTTTGTTTTTTAATTAACTTTTTATTGTTTTATACACTTCGCATAAATTTATTCAAGTTAATAAAATGATTTACAAAGTTTGTGCTTCGAACATCAAAGATATGAAACTTTTCATTCATTCGCATTTAATTGGCTTTAATATACGTGGGTATTTATTCAATATATCATTATAAAGCTGTCATTTTCATTCAAATTGTTTTTTTTACTTGACTTATATAAAAAGACACGTGTTGTATCTTAAGAATGTGAAAACATATTTTTTGTTACAAATAATTTTACTTTGTTTTTCTAAAGGGCTCCATTGTTAATCCTTTAAAGGAATCCTTTTTCCATTTCAAAGGAAGTCACATCGCGAATTGTACTGTAAAATAAATAGAGTATTTCGTACTTTGTAATATTATTAAAGAATAAAATTTCCTGTACCAGTGTTGTGTATTATCACAATATGTCCTGAGGGGAATTATCTCCTGAACTCCGTATCCAGACCCTAGTCCTGAGGGAATCGAATCCTTTCACACACATTATGCCATCTGTATCCTTATTCCCGTGATAACCTATACAATATGGTTATTTACTTTGAAAGATATATTAAAATGGACGAATCACGGCGGAATCCCGGATGCCGGAGCCGCCGTATCTGTGAGAAGCCCGGTCCAAGGGAACCGTAAGTTTGAACCACTTGCAGCATCAAACTTTCCTAGCATAGCACCCCACGACTTGCCTAATTACTGTCTTTTTCTTTTCTTCATTAGGGGGCTTCCTAATTCCCTTCATTTTTGTTTCCTTGAATTATTTAGTATAATTCTCAAAATTTTATCCGTTGATACGGAGTATAAATCGCTGACGCTCATGGTGTGGATCGTCGCCGATGGCGAGAACCAAGCGATCCTAGCAAACTTCACGAGTTTACAAAGATGCCCGGTTATTTTTTGTACCCACGTGCTGCTTGAGAGCGCACTCTAATCATCCAGTCATCACATCAGATGCGGGCGCCCTTGCCCGCATCGAAGCTATTATTCATCTCCACGGATCCCAGTCTTCAGCTGCCGAGATCGTCGAACACGCCACCTGTATGCAAATTTGCCTCGGGCCATGCACCGCGTGTTTAGACCAAGTTGGGCGAGATCGCCGTGTGCTAGTCAATGTTTTCGATAATTTTAATTCTTGTACAAATTAGATGATTTATCAAAATTATTATTATAAATTCCCCTCAACCTAGTGAGGTAGTTTTTAATGGCCAAACGTAGATTCAGATTGACTAGATTGTGTTATTAATGTAATTGGTTGAGGTGTGGAAAATCTAAAGGCAGGAATGCGTAGCTTACAAATTTAACTTCTAATTTCTAGGTTAGACAGCTTGTATGTGAGACTGTAATCTTTGTTTTATATGATTTTTGTATTTATAATCATTGCATCATCCATAAATAAACTGTTGTATTGAGACTCCTATTTCTTTTATTTCTTCCCAGGTCCGCGTCCCGTATGTTTGACAACGTGTTCTCTTGCTTTAGTTCAGTAGATTCGTTTTGATAAATTCTTTTAAAAAAAATATTTCATAGAGATTTCTTGTTCACCTCTGAGCTAGTTGGTGAAGCGATGACGGGGATTCTGGTTCAGTATAGAGGACCAGAATCTTCTTCATCACAAATGACGCCCAAAATCGTGGAGCCAAGCAACCCTCATATAGAATTCTCTATGATGGCGCCCTATTAGATATTCTTTTAACTGAACACGGGACAAATGTCGGGATCGTGGAATGGGGAGAAATTGGAGCATTAACGGAAAAAAATGGGGAAAATGTTTTCTCTATACATCGCCGGTATCTTTCTAAGTCGTGTGGTATCCATCTTTTGTATTCGACATCACCTATTCCCTTACCCTGGCCAATCTACGAAATGGTCCAGTCTGCTGCACTCTACAAGGAAGCTGGAAGGAGGAGCCGACGGCGCGACAGCGCAACCAGAGGCACGCTGAAAATTTCATGGAGGAAGGACGTTTTTTTTTCTCTCGAAAATCTGCGAGGGTCAGGTGATATCGTTCCATTTTTTATTTTTGTGCATTTACCAGTGAATAACTTTCTTTATCAGAAATTGTTCGTGGGTATTTTTTTTTGTAGAAATATGTGGGTAATTTTTGTGCTAGCTCTACAAATGTTGTAAGCTTCACTTTGATACAAGCTGAGTGTACCTTTGGGTGTTAAATTTTTTTTGAAGATTATTGTAGCTTGGGCTTTCGTGGAAGACAGATGTCTTAAGTGTTAACTTTTACAATCTTTTCTAATATTCGTGAATAATTGATAAAGCATGGAAACTTATCTAAGTTAACCACTTGTGCAATTACTCAATTATATCACACATTTTATATTGAAATTATAGATTTTGTGGAAGTTTGAATTATTTCTCTTGCGAAATAATGTTATTTTACGAATAATTTTTTTTTTGAGTGTTGTTGCAATTTAGAATGAAGTGTGTCGATTCATTCTAATAATTTGTTTTTCGTAATTTAGTGTAAACTTACACTAGTGCATATTGTTTTAATCGAAATTGAGATTAACGATATACATAAATTCTTTAAAAAATTTTTTTTAGCTGAAAACTTTTATAAATGGGGAATTATTATAAATGGTTGATGGGAGTCTAAAACTTTTGTAAATCATTTCAGATATAATCCGGTGCGCTTCTAATACAGATCGCAGCATTTTGCAGTGCGACAGTGAAGATTCAAGACTCGCGGCGTTCTGCAGTTGGCGAACGAAGATTCGAGAATCGCGTGCTGCAGGGCCGTGATCGAAGCGACATTGCGTTCGCACAAATTGCACCAGGTTGTACCGTTTTGATTTTTTTTTTTTGATTATTTTCTTCTTGGAAGCTGATACAATTTTAATTTAAATTCATACTTTTTCCTGTTGGCGTTTGTTTGAAATTATAATGGAGTTAAATTCAGTTGAGAAGTCGGGGGAAGTAGATGGGAATAGTATGGGAGCCAGTCACGTTTATGGTATCGGAGAAGGCCTCCAAGGCACTTCCGTTGACTTTACGCTGCCCACTCTTCCATCTGCATCAACCGCATATCTCGGACCACCTTTTATTAGACAAGATGCCGTTGATTTCCCGAAGGGGAAACCAGTGTCTAAAATCCCTCGCCTTCATTTTGAAGGGTTGACAAAATTGAATATTTGCTTTAATGGTACCGAGGTAGTTCATGATTTTATTGAAAACTTAGAGATTTTGAGAATAACCAGAGGTATCCCTGAAGACATTTTGTTGCAATCGTTTGCGGATCTTCTCTCTGGTATACCAAGGCTATGGTACTGGCCGATCAGAGACTCGTTCCAAACCTGGACCGCACTAAAGGAGGCGATGCTGGAACGGTTTGGAAAGTATTCGTACGAAGACGCGATCTTGCGTGAGCTCCTTTCACGCAGACAGCAGGCGCACGAAACTATGGCAGATTTCGTAGACTATATTCAACATCTGGCTTCAAAACTTACAATACCCTGGACTAAGGACTTTCTGTTGACTCACGTCCAGAAAAATTGCCGTTCCGAGTATGTTCCGCTGATAACATCAGGGAACGTAACCTCGCTAAGCAGCCTGCAGAGAATGAGTCGGCAGGTGGAGTTTTATAAGGAACAGGAGAAAGTAGTATCAGCGGATAGGGAAGTAACTATAAATTCAAATTATACTAGTAGTAAAGTTAAGAAAAACTGTAGTTGTACGGGGAATGTAGCTGCCATAAATGCCCTTAAGGCAGAAATTCTTAATTTGAAATCCACCAATGTAGAGCGTGGAATGGCTTGTTTAAAATGTAAAAATTTCGGACACTCTTTTAGAAGTTGGCCAAATATTAAGGAGTTAGTATGTTTAAAGTGTAGTAAGCGGGGAGTTTTAACTAAAAACTGTCCTTGTTCCCAGCTTGTTAAACCATCCAAAGGTCCAATTTCAAAAAACTTGTAAAGCGCTGGCGCAGCGAAGATAAGAAGAATGACTTCACCGATCCAGTGGTTTGGAAACGCCACCTGGACTTTGTAAGATTGTTCTTATCGACCGCTCACGTTGCACCAGTAGTATGCGCTAATAACTTAGATCATAGGCCATATATGTATTTTTCTATTCGGCAATGTAATTTTGAAGGTTTGCTCGACTCAGGAGCGTCCGTTTCATGCATTTCCGAATACTTAGTTTTAAATTCTCCACTGTCTCAATTTTCGATGACAGCGAAGAATACTCACATTACAACGGCAAATGGGAGTAAGCAATCCGTAGTAGGGTCGATTGTCTTGCCCATTAAGGTCGAAAATGTGACACACAATTTAGAATTCCTGGTAATATCCAAACTTTTGCCCGATATTATCCTTGGAGTTGACTTTTGGATGAAGTTTAATATAGCTCCTATTTGTTTAAAAATATGTGTATTAAGTCCGGTGCTAACAACGGTAAACTTTGTGTTTCAGCTTTAATCTCTCCTGACGACTTGGAGGAACAGCAGCGTCGTCAGCTGAAACAAATTGTGATGGAGTTTGAAGAGATATCCTACGAGAAGAAAGGACTTGGACGCACTACACTCGGGGAGCACAAGATCGTCACAACTGGATCTCCGGTAAAACAGAGAGACTACCCTCTGTCACCAGTAAGGCAAAAGCAGTTAGAAGCCCAGTTTGACAAAAATGTGAGAACTAGGAGTAGTGGAGCCTTCGAACTCATCAAATTAGTATCCGGTAGTTTATTTAATTGTAGATTTTATAGTATAATTTTAATTTGTTCGCCGATAACGACATCTGTGATGTCAAATCGGAAACAATAAACGGGTTTTGTGTCCTTGCTAGAACGTAGTAATGTTTATTTAATTTTGGTTGACAGTTGTCAATGTTTATCTGTCAAAATCACTAGCTGTCATTAACTTTGTTTACATTCGGTGAATGAAGTTTGTGAGTTAGTAAGCATAGTGAGGTTATGTTGTGTTTGTTGTTTAGTATAGAAGTTTTTTTTATGTTTGTTGAGGTAGGAGTAATCAACAAACCATAGGGACTTAATGCGTGTTTAATATACAAACAAAGTGAGGTTATGTTGCACACGGTTGCATCACTGCATGTAATCACCTGCATGTAATCGCATGGATGTTTCTTATATAATCGCATGGATGTTTCTTATTTTGTAATCTTTTGTAATAGTAGATAGGAGTTTAGTTTTTTTTTCCTGAATTAGGTCAACGCAATTAAAATGGCTTGACAACGAGTGCGCCTGACTCGTCAAGTAATTTTATATCTAATAATTTTGGTAAATATTTAAAATTGTTTAGCGGTGTTTGTTTGTGAGATTTTGCAGAGCGTCATGAACTACGCATGATTTCACGAACATTCTACCTATGGCATATTGGGAAATTTGGGGAGATTGTAGTAATTGAAATTAGATTTGTTTTAATTTTTTTTTCTTGTTGACCAATTCTAGTTTAAATAGTGTCGATACGGGACACCGGAGCCGTATAATTTGGGGTTAGGAGTATAGATATTTAGGTTGTGGGTTCCCGGAGTGAACACACATTGTAGAAGTGGAGTACTGCTACAAGGTGGTAGTGCTGTGTGGGAGTAGAATATTTAGATGGGACGATGTTGTCGTACCTGCAAGTATGGAGTTGTTATACCCGTGCGGTGGTTTATCCTTTCGAGCGGAAAGATGAACACCACAGGGTGATGAGAAATTTCCGTTTAAAATTAACGATTCAACGTCAGCTAGATGACGTTGAGTTTTAGAAAACTGGATGTTTGTGGTAACGTAGCGCATATCGCGAATGTGGGCTGCACTCCATCAGACTTGCAGTCTTGGGAAATCTAATTTTCATGATTAAGCTTGAACATTAGGATTGACATTAGGCAATGTAGGAGTAGATTGTGTAGGGAAATTTCTCATTTATTTATGATATTGTGAATTACCTATTACAGGGTAATTATATGTGTATGGCAGCTGTTTAGGCCCAAAAGGAAGGCCGAAACCTCTGTTGAGAAAAAAAAATAAAAAACTTAAGATTATAAGTTAGAAAGTTGGCTCAGTCGTCAACAAATTGTGAGAAAGTAGGGTCTGGTAATATAACCACAGGACATAACCTTTCATAAATTAGAAATCCATAACTGAAATGAACCTAATATAGCAACATTTCAGTATGGAGAACTTAAGACACAGATGCCATGGGATATAACTTGAAATTAATGTCAACAAACATAAATTCATAAAAAATACATCCTGGCAGTGTTCTGTTTTTGTAAAATAGTTTTCTTTTCTCACAAATTTTTAGTGTCACGTTGTGACGCTAATTTCACAGTTTTTAAAGGGGATGCTTACTAATATATTTCTCTTTTCAGATGTTTCCCGGTTGTCTAACTTTCGTATTGGGTATGACGGCAAGTGGTGTGGTTGTGCTGGGTAGTGTTTGATGCTTCAGGTGAATTAGAATAGCACTTTCGCGCATTGGCTCCAAAGTTAAAGGAAAAAATGCCGTTTAAGTCTTTTTTTTATTCTTTTTTTTGTCAACTAAGGGAATGTTGTAACGTTGTGGATTCCGAGTCAGGTACTAGGTACCTGCCCCGGAGTTTCGCGTCGACTTCCTAAAGTGGCAACACTGTCCTTCTCGACAGTTTTATTTGTGACGGCGGGCAGTTGGCTATGCAAGATGGCCGCTGACACCAGCTAGTTGACAAATTGTCGAATCACGGCGGAATCCCGGATGCCGGAGCCGCCGTATCTGTGAGAAGCCCGGTCCAAGGGAACCGTAAGTTTGAACCACTTGCAGCATCAAACTTTCCTAGCATAGCACCCACGACTTGCCTAATTACTGTCTTTTTCTTTTCTTCATTAGGGGCTTCCTAATTCCCTTCATTTTTGTTCCTTGAATATTAGTATAATTCTCAAAATTTTATCCGTTGATACGGAGTATAAATCGCTGGACGCTCATGGTGTGGATCGTCGCCGATGGCGAGAACCAAGCGATCCTAGCAAACTTCACGAGTTACAAAGATGCCCGGTTATTTTTTGTACCCACGTGCTGCTTGAGAGCGCACTCTAATCATCCAGTCATCACATCAGATGCGGGCGCCCTTGCCCGCATCGAAGCTATTATTCATCTCCACGGATCCCAGTCTTCAGCTGCCGAGATCGTCGAACACGCCACCTGTATGCAAATTTGCCTCGGGCCATGCACCGCGTGTTTAGACCAAGTTGGGCGAGATCGCCGTGTGCTAGTCAATGTTTTCGATAATTTTAATTCTTGTACAAATTAGATGATTTATCAAAATTATTATATAAATTCCCCTCAACCTAGTGAGGTAGTTTTTAATGGCCAAACGTAGATTCAGATTGACTAGATTGTGTTATTAATGTAATTGGTTGAGGTGTGGAAAATTTAAAGGCAGGAATGCGTAGCTTACAAATTTAACTTCTAATTTCTAGGTTAGACAGCTTGTATGTGAGACTGTAATCTTTGTTTTATATGATTTTTGTATTTATAATCATTGCATCATCCATAATAAACTGTTGTATTGAGACTCCTATTTCTTTTATTTCTTCCCAGGTCCGCGTCCCGTATGTTTGACAACGTGTTCTCTTGCTTTAGTTCAGTAGATTCGTTTTGATAAATTCTTTTAAAAAAATATTTCATAGAGATTTCTTGTTCACCTCTGAGCTAGTTGGTGAAGCGATGACGGGGATTCTGGTTCAGTATAGAGGACCAGAATCTTCTTCATCACAAGGTATTTATTAGGTCACAAGGTTTTTAACACTAGATTCATAATTTATTTAAGACTAAAATAATATCATTACCTGAGAAACAAAAATCCTTGTATCTTTAAAATCAAAGTTTCAGGAGATGCATTTTGTTGATTTATTTTCGCAGTTTGCTGCAACTCTCAAATAAAATATTTACATGCGTGTATGTTGGAGAAATGCAACCATTTTTTTAATAATAAAAGGATGATTTTATAGATGACTACCTGATACAGATGTATTGTCGGTATTAGGTGTATTCTACACCTTTCTTCTTTTTTTGTATAATCCTATTAGACCTAAGTTGTAAAGCGCCCTTAAGATGATATTTCATAAAAACGGCGTAATTATCTTAATTTATCATTAATAAATTTATAATAATCGAAGTATCTAACAAAATAAATTTTAAATTTTTGAAAGCTTTAAACAGGTCTTGATATATAAGCCGGGAGAATGTAATAGGTCTTTTCATGTTTTCTTTATTTTGACATGTACGAGTAATATCGCTTAGAGGTACTTAAAATGAGGAGGAAATGTTTAAAAATAAGGACTCAAGTCAAGTGGAATTTAAGTGGGAAAACGAACGTAGATAATTTCATCAAAATTCCATCAATCTTTAAAACATTTTGGAAAAATCGTGTGTTCATGTAAAAAGAATTATTTATTCAAAACAAGAGATACTTGGTAATCTACATAGAAAGATACTTGTAATGTCTAATGATACTAGGGATGCATGTTTTTATAAAACGAGTTGTAATATTTGTTTATCGATTTAAAACTTAATGTACAATTACATAGCAAGTATGCAAGGGCGGGCTTATTGCATTGTATCGCGTGTGTTTTAAGTCCATTTCATACGGACAGAAATCTGTACAGCTTCTTGTGCAGTTTGCAAACTGTCCCGTATAAAACAAAAACTGTATGGGATATTGAATTTACAATTGAAATATTTTTATACCGGATAATGCTTTTTTTTTCTAAAATCCAAAATATAATTTTTCAAAGTTGGTTGCCATTGATGTAAGTAATAATTGATCATTAATTTAAAGTGATTTGAATGTTTAATAAATTAGAGTCGACAATTACTACACATATGTATAATAATTATTATTTTGTCAATGAACTGTTAGTACAGAGTTTCTCACTACAGGAATAGCTTTATCTGTGAGGATATGTGTGTCGTAATAACACTGTAAAGGTATGGACTAGAGGAGATGATGAATGGCCGAATATAAACCACAGAAACCACTATAGATCACAGTGAGAGTGATGACTGATTATTATTAGATAAATGATCAATTATCTGTCTTCCGAATCATAATAATCCCGTCATTTTATAAATAGCGCGGTTTTATGCATTACAAAAATACCTAATAATACTCTTTCATTCGTTGGCAGTTTATGTCAGTTCATGTTGGCTAAGGATGACGACCGGTTGCTTAGTACGGAGGGAGGAAGATTGTGGAATCCATATGCTCTTCATAAGAAGCAATAATGACGATACGCTCTCCTTATTATTTTCAACTTTAAATACCCTGTTTCGATTACATAGGTAAACAAAAAATCATAAATAATATAAAAACTTTGAAAACCAACACAAAATTTATGAAATAGTTTTCATGCCGCGTCCGCCTTGAGGTGTAGTGGATAGCGCATTTTGCTGCCGTGCATGGAGTCACGGATTCGATTCCCGTAGGAGGTCACCATGAAGAATTTATTTACATATTAATATTTCATGATACCCTAGACGCCTAGACTGGTACTGAAGCGAATGACTGATCAACTAACCTTCATATAATAAAATGATCAAGATACACTTCACTTGGTTTGCCAATGCAGTGCCCTATATGCACCTTGGGTGCAAATAAAGGAAATAGTAGAAGTAGTATTATTCACAGGAAGATCTGTCTTAAATCGATGAACTTTAATTTTGAAGCTATTTCCGTAGTTTGAACTTTGATTTTTACCCCTTTTTTATTCTTCAAAATATCTTACCCTACCACGAAATACCGATTCACCGCCGCGGAATTCAGAAAAATCAGGCTATTCAATTGGTTTTTGATCGAAATACACAAACACAACTCAAATCAGATTATGGTCTCGCAATTAGTTATATTTTAGTTCTTACTTTACAATAATAATAATCACTATAGTGTTATGAGAAGAATTTAACATATCTTTTATGGATACCAATAATCTTCTTTATCGCTAGATTGATTTTCTGAAAGTTCTAACTCTATTCAAGATTGGTAAAAAAAACTATAAAAGGCGAATATTTGTTATGCTAAGGCATTTGCTTCTCCAATAAAAGATTGCTGCATTTTATTCGTACAAATTGAAAAACTAGTAATACAGATTATCGCGTAAACCTAAATATAAATGACTAAAGCGCGCACTCGATCAATCTGAATAGAAACGAATTAAGGGGAAGTTCAGAATGTGGGAAAATAGGAATAAAGTTAAGGTGGGATGAAAGGGGTGCACCTATTCCACTCTATAGAGAACAGGACATGGTTTCTTTTGAGAGGTAAATTGCAAAAGCTCTACAGAACAAAGTCTTCACAATTTCTACAATAATTGTATGTTCAATATGAGAGAATTCTACGCGTGTCAAACCAACAATAAAATACCAAATGTCCAGCACTTTTCTCAGCCCTTTTTCAGGCGTAAAATATTGAAGTAGTATTCAAATGATTTACGGGTGATTTTTCCAGATTTTTCGTTTATAATAAGTTTTTCTAAAAAAAAGCGAGAGTAGGATTGAGAAAAATGAAATATTTTAGAATAATAATTTGGATATATAGTTGTTTGGTACAAGTAAGGTTAAAAAAAATATATCTACATCTACATACCTAAAACTCTTCATCAAACCATATCCGCTCTCTATGTGGAGTATATGGATTCCACAAACTGCCTCCAGGCCAAGCGGTCGGCCGCCAGCTACCGTGCATTCTCCCAAATAAAGTCCACGTCCCGCAGCTCTGACGCAAACTGTCGACGAATTGTCGACAGTGGACGAACAGGACGCCGAGAACCTGATGACATACGTAGTATATTGCCTAGCCAGCCGAAGCGCCTTCGCCGGATGACTGTAGATGTGTAGATACCAAGGGTTGCTATGTCCGTTGCCTCACTTCTGTGTTCCTTACAAAGTCAAACCACCGCACACCTAATATTCTTCTAAGACACCTATTCTCAAAACTCAGAAGTCTGTTATTTTGGGCCCTAGTTAGGTGCCATGATTCGCATCCATAGAGGAGAACAGGTGTGATGCAGGCGTTATAAAGGCGGCATTTTGTTTTATCTACGCAATGAGAAAATACCCATATGCGTTATTATTAATACACATATTTGATGATTAAAAAAGGAATTCGAAATGCGATCATTAGTACGATTATTCGTACAACTCAAAAAATTATAATCAGTTGTTGAACGATGAATAATAACTTTCCAAATTTAAAGAAATATATTTTTTAGTTTTCAGCTGGTTAATCGCAAGTACCAAAATATTTTTCTAATCGTTGAGGATTAATCTTATACTGTTCCTTCATCCAATATACAGAAATAGGTAAACGAACTTCTAACCTTAACCAATTACTTTAGATTTGAGTCTGAATTCAACAGCGGAATGTTCAGCTTGGGTGGGTATCAGGATTCAGGATGTACATCAAATTATAAGAATCTGTAACTTTCAGGAATTCAGGAATTTAGAAGTGATGGGATAAAGATTCTACAGTAGTATGGGTGCTGACGCTGGCGGAC
>JAGVSP010003800.1:0-24340 GCA_022494985.1 Micrasema minimum
TCTTGATAAAACCAATTAACATTTTTGCACTTTATTGAATATTCTGTAACATTTTCTTGGAATAAAATCGATTTGTGTTATCAATTACAATTGATACACTTTCATCCAAAGTTCAGGCAAAGAAATCATTGTATTCATTAATGCGTTATCAATAAAAATAAATAAAAACCATCTACGAGGTAAAGTTTGCAATATGCTTATTTGCTCAGCGTGAAACAATAATATATAATGAGTAATGATAAGCCCAACAAAGTATCTTGTTGACCGCGGTGAGGGTCATCAACATACAGAGACAATAAAAATACAATCCCCTCGCTAAATATGGTACCACATTGTTGAATACTGCATGTTTTGTAATATTATATTACATTTTTCTACTAATAATACTTTGGGTGCCTTGAGCGATTTCTCACAAATACTAAACTTGTACATTAATGAACAAAAAATAATAATAATAATTGTCATTGTTCTTAAAACTTTAAAAACCTTAAAATCAACTTATTTTTTAGTCAATTTGATTTGTAAAATTGAAAAGTCAAATTGTGTCAACAAACTTATAAATTCAAATACTATGCTTTCAATACTGTAGGTACTCATAACATTTCTAAAAGTGTAAACTCTGTGTCGTGAGTCCAGCGCTACGCCATTATATTACAGAGGCTGCCATTCTGTTTCAAACTGCTATTTTTATTTAGCCACTCCTAGACTATTTTAGTCTTTTATTAATACCTCTGTAGCGGTGTTAAAACATCCTCTTCATTGCATTCAATTTTAGCCATCTTTTAAGTATAATATAATCCAATTGCAATAGAAGATAAAACAACATTTTCTGCATATTATTTCATTAAAAGCTGGAGGTTTCCGCTAGTTACACGCTGTTACATCACCGTTTCCAAAGGAACATTTTACCATAGACCTTAAAGGTTAAAAATATGTTTATATTATAGTTTTACAGAAGGAGTAGTTGCTTCAAATTGACAGACAAACAGTTAAATAAAAACAGTAATTTAAGAAAGAAAAAAGGGTATATTTCATTAATCAATCAATACAATTTTGATGGCGGTTTTACCTTAAATAATTATAAGTTCCTACGGGTGCCATATTTTTTCAAAATTCTTACCTTTATTAGTCATCATAATCCTGTCATTATTTTTATTTATGTTCACTTTATGTAGAGATGTAAATCGGAATTGCCAACCAACTGACCGAAGTTTTAAAACAATTATTTAATGAAATATTGCCTCTAATTTCAGTTTACAAGGAAAACGAAGACTTTTGTTAAGCAAATGAGACTGTGATACACTCCTGGAAAGGTTCTACCTACTTCACTGCAGTTCTGTATATTTGTACAGTTTCCCAAGTACAGTAATCAAAACAATTCCTCATATTACATACATGTTTTATATGTATAATCATGTTATTTGATAATCAAAACTTTTTAAAATGTATGCTACAAATTATTTGAGAAATAAATTTTTGAAATTCATACATGTTCGTCATTTTATTTATCCATTATATGTTATTTTCATTGCAGATGTTAACCATATATTTATATCACTTTTTAAATTTTATTGTAAAATGCAGTGATTATATCGAAATAAAACAGATTTGTAAATTTTTGCAAATTGTTATCAAATATAATGTATTTAGTCAAATTAATAATTCCATAAATAAAATCAAAAACGATGTTTGTCATTTTACTCAATATCCATGAAAGCTGTTATGAGAAGAAAAAAAATTATGATTTATTACACTTTCTGTATAGAATTAGCCGCAATGACTGTTTCATAGCTGCAATAGTTCATAATATGTTAACCTGACCTTGCTTTACATGGATTACTTTACGACCTCTTGCCAGAACCAACGGAGGTGATGATCGCTGTCTGACTGTAAAATAGGTATTGCAAGAGTGGGGATAGGGTGTTTCTCACTGACCTAATGTTCTAGTTGGTTAGAAGTTCGTTATATGGAAGTTTACCTGTATTTTTTATTCCCCTTGGTTACCGAAAAAATCTGATGAGGACAAGATATGTTTTTGACGGGCGGCTCTTCAAATCATAAATCTAAAAGGCATATCAACAAATTTAATAATAATGGTAAAAAACTTTTTCACATGAAAATTTATTAGATCCAAAAATTAATTACGAATATAAATTTAATAATACAAAACATTTCTTAAGAGTAGGTGTCAACTTTGTACAGGCAAAATTCATCTAAAACACAACACAATTTCATATAATTATTATTATTATTATTTAAAATTACGTAATAAAAACGACATCGCAATTTAAAAATATGGTATATACAATTTGCCACGCTAGTTATTGATTTCACATAAACTATTTCGAAACAACAATTGTTTCTATTTTAAGGGGTGGATAATTTTTTTTCACACAATTTAGAAATAAAAATTTCGGGGCTATTAAAAATTCAATATCAATGCAAAAGAAACGTGTGTTGTTTCGAAACCGGTCAAGAGAAAAAGAAGTTATAAGCAAGGTGGATTATTGAATTAATTTTATCTGTAACTTGACCAATCATCAAGTCAACATACACCAGCGGGCCAGACTTCGCGGGCTTATCTTAATATATACAGACATTACTACTATTACTACTTCCCCTTATCTGCACCTAATGGTGCACAGGGCTCTGAATCGACACAGCAATTGCGGTGTATCTTGATAATTTATGAAATTAGAATTTCACCACTTTCAAAACTGCAATAAATAGACAGAGGGTCTGGTGCATCCGGCTTCCTCAGTCTGGTGTCACTCGGTGGGCGAGATGTTCTGCGCCGCAGCCACGAGCGTATCGTGGATCTCCTTGGCGTAGGAGACCTGCGAGCGCGCCGTGGCCAGGAACTGCGGGTAGGACAGGGCGGGGGGCGCGGCGGGCTCCGGGGGCTCCGCGCGCCCCGCCAGCACCACCAGCGGCAGCTGCTGCGCCGCCCAGCCCGCCTGCTGCAGGCACGCCACCGACGTTTTCTACAACACATTAGCGGTGTAAGTTCCTCGTGATAATGGACAACTTATCTTTATTTTATACATGATAGTAGAGAGTTGTCTGTATGTGAAAGTTAACCGTCCAAACAGATTGACCAAATGCGGTATACTGTTCTATTTGCTTTGTTTTTGGTTGCTACAGCCCCTGAAACCGAGGTCAAAATGTCGGAAACAAAACACGAGGTCACCCAAAAAACAAAGCAAATAGAATAAATGACGACCGTGAAAATCTACACAAGTGGTATAATGTTTGCAGAATATATTTATTTTGCCGAGTACATGGTTTATGGCTATTAAAATCAGCTAGTATTGCTGTCAATTAATGAAGGTATCCAATTATACTAAGGATAAAGTTATACTATTTTATCCTTTATAAAAATACAATGTGACTCGTTTTGACTTCTTAGGACATTTTCAAATTTATAAAGTGCTGTTTTTGTAAAAAATCTCCTCAAAGACGCTGTAGATGTACCCAATTGGGTAACTAACTAACTAACCATCACGCCATTTCCCCGTAGGGGTAGGCAGAGAGGATAGAACGCCATACCACTCTGTCCTGACAGACTTCCTTTGCTTCCTCTACATTCATACATCTTCTCATGCACATACGCCGATTATTCCGACTTTTCACATGACCACTTTCAAGTACTTGACGTACTTGGTCATGCCGTGTCTTTCTCGGCCTTCCGCGGCTTCTATGTCCAGGAACACTTGCATTTAAACTTCTTTTAGCCGTTCTTTCATCACTCATTCGCTCCACATGACCAAACCATTGTAAAAGCCCTTTCTTAATTTTGTCGATGATGCTTATCTCAGCCTTGCATTCGCTCTAATTTCGACATTTGTACACCTATCATACATAGTCTTACCACACAGAGATCGCATTTCAACAGCGTTCAGTCTACTTTCATCCTTCTTTATCCAACACCACGCTTCACTACCATACATAAGGGTTGGTATCTTAATAATTATTTGAAATATAATATAATATTTACCAAGTGTAATTCAATTTGATCACAAATAGAGTAGAACTCTTCCATGTTTTTGTCGAAACGCGGCGCCGGTGACGCGAGACCCTTTCTGTAACAAAACATAACAACATCAGATAATGTATTCAAATGTGACAAGGAACAAGTCCTAAAAGAAAAATTGTAGCACTAGCATTTAAAACTCCTTTAAATACATATTAAAAATAAAATGTAGGAGTTTTAAAATGTTATTTTTATTTCTTTATTAATTAGGTGGTTAAATAAATTATATACTGAATTGTATTGGTATATGTTTGCAGCTGTTCCTCCATAAAATCGTAGTCCTTAGAATTTATCACTAGAACAATACTTTTTTCGCATATTTTAGATATCGACCAGAAACATTTTTGTGCCATCTTATTTTTAAGTAATTTATTAAGAAAGATTACAGAAAAAGGAAAATGATAAAAACATACTTCTGGTAGATATCTTAAATTGATGAAGAAATCGTTGCTCTAGGGTCAAATTCCAGGGAGAAAATCGAGAACTACTTTTGTATGGTGATGCATGAAAACAAGATGATCAATCTTACACTTCAGTGCCAGAACAAGGTACCAATATATTTATCTCTACCTAACTACAAAAATGGGAAAACTGTTTGAGATTACTACTACTACTCTCCCTTATACGTCATCTTCACACCATATCCGCTCCCTATGTGGAGCATATGGAATCCACTAACTGCCCCCAGGCCTACTCTCCCTTATATGTACCCAATTAAAAACTAAAAATGAAAGCAATTTAAAACTAGGCGATACATAAATATTATTAATGTAATTTAACTGTGGGTGTAATATTTAGGAGTTTAGAAAATACTTACTGAGAACCAACATCCACTAAGTAATTCTGGTGAAGAACAGATGCGGCTGATTTCAGTGTCACCTAAAACAAATATATGCACAATTATATTGCACCAGAATAAAAAGTTTTAAATTAATATTTAATTAAGTAGGCACCTATTCAAAAGAATATTTTTTATGAGCAAAATATAAGGCACAATTTTTATAAATATTTTTGAGGCATAGAGTAGAAAAAAATATGTTGTCAGAAGCCGCCTCCTCCTCCGAAGCCGGTTGGTAGTATTTTTGAAAATATAAGTAGTTTAAAACTAAGTTACAGCTTACATCGGCTGCCACATTTCTGTCTAGGAATTATGTTTCTATCCCTTTCCTAGGCCGAGATATTAATGTTTAAAAAATCATGTTTCAATAAATAGTACCGAAATTAAATCACGTTTTTGCGAATTCCCAAAAGTTGACTCTTTTAAGTTAGTACAGTTTATTCAAGATGGTCACAAGAAGAACTACAGGTTGAAATCTGTGATCTTTGCATGAGCCCTGCCTTCCAACTGACCACACCACCATCTCAATACATAATAATATAGGATACAACTCACAGTGAGGGATTCCCTCAGAGGTCCGACGAGTGATTTAACTTTCGAGATGTTGTCCAGCTTCTCCGAGGGTTGCTGCGCCTGCGGGGGCATGGCCTGCTGGATTTGCTGTGGGGACGCTTGCTGCATTATCCCGCCCGGGACAGGCATGGCCATGCCGCCCCCTGGCCCCCCAACCGGCTGATTTAAACCATGCATATTCATTATAGGTTGGTTTACTGTATAAAAAACGTATTTTCTCGCTGTGGACCTTGAACGATGAGCCTTGAAACTGGTCTTGGCAGTTCAAAAACACAATTTGTTGTCCTATTTCGTATTTATATTATAAATTTAACTAGTGCCGACTGTGTTACTGTATTCCGACATAAAACACAACACAAAAATGACCAAAGAATGACAGATAACTATGACAGCAAAACCATAGATCAAGATTAAACGCGATTAAACGTATACAGAATAAAATTTAGTGATGGCGTAAGCGGTTATTTTGATAGTCGAATAATTTATAGTCGGCTATTTTGATAATCGATTGATGGACTGATAATCGGTTATAGAAAATATATTCGATTGATTTACGGATAATCGGTTATTTGAAAAGTCAATCGAATGGTTGACGAACGACTTAACTAACTAACCATCACGCCCTTTCTCCGAAGGTGTAGGCAGAGAGGATAGAACGCCACACCACTCTGTCTTGGCATACTTCTCTTGCTTCCTCCACATTCATACATCTTCTCATGCACGCACGTCGATTATTCCGACTTCTTACATGCCCACTTTCAAGCACTTGTTTTACTTGATCGTGCCATGTCTTTCTCGGCCTTCCTCGACTTCTACATCCAGGCACAGTCGCATCATATATTTTTTTAGCCGTTCTTTCATCTTTTGTGTGACTTTTTTTGCTTTAATATAAAAATAGGAGACAAACTGCTCCAAACAAAAAAAACAAAAAAAAAGGATTATTTCTAATAACCGAATGTTCCAAAAATAGATTATTTCAAATGACCGAAAAATTCGAATTATTTGATTACGATGATAGGTTATTGGCATAATTAAATATGTCAGCTATCCGAATACTTCGATTATGATAATCGATTATGCTCATAATACTTAATAAAATTCTACTTGGGCCATGTTAATAATTATTAGTGTGTGTTTTATCAACACCCCCTCTACATAATTCAGGGGTGGTGGTTCTATGGGCCATGCGTGTCCAGTTTTTTAAAAATCTGGCTACACACTTAACCAGCACACACCATCACTGGCCAGCAATGGCTTTCAACTCTTGGCCGTCTCCACATAGCATTTTTAGTAATTGTAATATATTATAGTAAAGATAAAAGGTCTTTTTCAATTATTAAAGAACGGCTAAAAGGATCAATGATGTAAGTATGCCTGAATGAAGAGGTCGAGGAAAGCCGCGAAAGACAACATGGCATGATCAAGTACAATAAATACTTGAAAGTGTGACTGTGAAAAGCGGAAATAATCGACGTGCGTGCGTGAGAAGATTTATGAAAGTGGAAGAAGCAAGGAAAGTGTTCCAGGACAGAGTGGTGTGGCGTTCATTCCTCTCTGCTTACCACTTCCAGGAAACGGCGTGATGGTTAGTTTGTTAATTATTAGTTATGTAGTAGCCTTGTGTACACTTTAGTTTCTACACTCCTAACAAAAAACGAATGAATTTAATAATGCCTGGCAAAAAGTAACTGGTTGTGGGAGGGGTATTGTCTTACGCTTAGTAAAAACATTGTTTTAATTTTGCGACTTTCCACAGTTAAGTCAAAGTAGCCTGTAAGTATTTATTTGCGTTAGCGCTGTGTGCGCTGTCGTAACATTTACCGAAAAGGTTATTAGTTATTATCTTTAAGGCAACGTGCACAAAAAGTGTAGATAGGTATAGTGACTACGATTCTTTTGGTGCCTCAACATTTGTAAGTTTTGAATAGTCCGTCTAGCGCTTCCTTAGTTAAATAATTGAGAGGTGAAATATTTTATAATTTTGCTAGTAACCACACGTATTAATTTAAAAAAATAAAATGGAACATTTGAGCTCTTATGATGTACTCAAATATTTTAATTTCGGGCTGCTTCCTGTGCCAGAAAGCAGGAAACAAGTTGTGCTGGAGTGGGATTCGAACCTAAAGATACTAATCCGGAATCCCCAAATCTACCACTAGACCACATTGTTATCACTATGTCAAATTGAGATAATATAATTTAAGTTTCTCGTCCATGATTAATTTATTCACGTAAGTGTAACACCATGGGTCTCTTTCCATCACACTGTTAGTTTCAAGAAGTTGACTGAAGTCTACCTTCTCCTTGATCGATGGCGTGAGGGGGCCATGTATGTAGCTAGCTTCAAAAACCATAAAGAATAAGTAGATAACCCCTAATGATAATAAAAGTATATTTTATATTATAAATAAAAATGGCTGACTCCGAAGGACGCAAGTTATGCGATTTAAGGGTTATAGATTTACGCACAGAATTAGAAAAACGTAATTTAGATAAAAGTGGCGTCAAAGTTGTTCTACACGACAAATTAGTTAAGGTAAATACTCCCGCAATATACGAATTTCTGTAAGTCTCTTCTGAGCGAAGCACGCATCGATTTATTTCCGCCATTAATTGAAAATCTGTTAGAAATCCGCCCCAATTTTCGCGTTATTTTTCCATGATGTCGAAATAGATTCACTGTCCACATAGTATCTATTAATAGTAATCTCTTAGTAGTGTGTTATATACAGGAAAAAATACAGCATGTAGCTTTATTTTTATTTGTAGTGCGGCCGGATAGTCGAGATTGAATATTATAATTTACACGTGTCGATAATTACAAGTAACCACCGATAATTATCTCACATAATATCTAAATAACGTTGAATTATTCGCTACAGGCTCTAAAGGAAGAAGGTCATGATCCGGAGACGTATCTGTTCGAGCCTTTAAGCAGTGTCGACAAAAAATCTCCGGTGAAGAGAACATCGCGCACCGGGAGCAACGCGGAAGGAGAAATGGACGATTCTGTAGAAGATGTAAACGTGGACGAGATGGTGGTGAAAGATGAGGTCGCTGACGACGAGCCAGACGCTGAAATAGAGAAGAAAAATGAAGAAAACGGCGAAGGAGTTGATGGCGAGGCTGATAAACAGCCGGATCCCATTGAGGAGGACGACAAAACGGCGGGCAAAATGGCAGACGTGAAGGAGGAAAATGGTAGTGAAGAGACAGTAGAACCGCCGGCCAAGAAGGCCCGCAGCGAATCCCCCGCTCGCGAGCAGCCCTCCGCCGCCAAGAGGAGCTCAGAGATCAGCAGGATGGACACCGAGGACTCCATTAACCTAGATATCGGAGAAGATGAACTGCTTAATGAAGAGGTAACTATATTTTACCTTTTATGATTTAAAAAAGAGAAATAGGTATAAATAGAAAAATGTATTTTAAAAACAGAAAAGAACAACTCATGTGTAAAAATATAATTAAGAGTTATTTGACCTTACATATCCATTAAAAAATAAGTCTATTTTGCTACCACGTTTTGTGTGCGCTGCTAACTTGGTTCCATGTTATGAGTATAGGGCAAAACAAAATTTGTTCTAGCCTCGGTACGCCCTTAATTAAAGGGGTCCACATCAATACATTCTCTGTCTAATTCCTGTTTTGTTCCCTTTACAGGGAGAGGGTCGACCCAAGGCCAGTAAAGGTAAGATATACTAACGCTCTTTTGTTTTAATGGAAATACTTAATGGGCTAGAAGTCGGGGTCACTTTAGGTGGGGCTTTAATATTGTGAGTGCGTGTGTGTGTGCACAAACTGGAACAGTGCTACGGCAGCAAGTGTTGGCAAGACCTCAAGATGGCGGAGAGCGGCGCGACGGACCGGCGCTGCGGCTCCACGGCGCGGCGACCCGGCCAGCCAGCCAGCCAGCACCCTGCGGAGCCAGTGCCAAGACAGAAGATCGCAGCGGACACTATTTAGTAAAGAAGTTGTATGTTTGATAATGTAATCCAGCTTTCAGATGTAATGTAGTGAGGGAGGGAAGGTCAGGTGTACAGAAGAGGCGGAGATCATGATGTTGTGTTGGTGTAGATGGCGGAGCCCGGGAGGAGGAGGCGGCGGAGGGAGCGACGCAGCAAGACGCGGCGCAGCAAGACGAGAGCCACAAGAGCTCCCCGGCCACCGCCAGTGCTAGGTTGGTCCCCGCCAGCGCGGGTATGTGGCTACAAAGTTTTGCACCTCCTCAAGACACAAGACCGACGCCCTCAAGATTCCCACCGGGTGCAAAACTTTGTAGCTAAAACTTATTCATTCCTCTGTTCAACAAAGAATAACATTTGAAACTTTGCGAGTAAATATCATTTGTAAAATCCTACCCCGAGAGTTCTCGGTCCGACTGTTGACGTGCGGAATACTCCGGAACCGGCAGGACTGGGCAATGCGGATTTTGTTTCTTGGGTGGAATTATCGTGGTGCAGTTCACTGCGGCCGGCGCCTGGTAGCTGCTAGATCCTCGCAGCCCTACATCCCTCTTCATCTTCCTTCTCTGTGCGGCGAGCGAAGGGTGAGAAATCCCGAGGATTCTGTCGGAAGCCGGCCAAAATCTCCCCCACTGAACCAACAAATCCGCAAACTGTTTCACGGAGTTCTACTCATTTGGCAAACTTGCCCCAGCCAAAATGCTTTCCTTTTACCGAGGACTCGTATGCTGATCGTGTTATCATCGTCCCGAGACTGGACAAACCACCGCGGAGATAAATATATTCCCAAACAAAACAACAATCTAGTTATGCCACTACAGCGTTAACCAGATACAAATTGGATTCTTCAAAAGAGCTGTTGGAGATGAGATGAATTTGGATATAATCCGCTTGCAGAATTGGAAGATTTGCAATAACCTAGTATTGGAAATGTTGTACGATATGTGGAGAACACCGTACATCGCACAAAGTGATAGGATTTGGATTGCTATATGCGGAACATGCATATACTGAACAGAACAGAACATTGAGAAACATTGTGTTACAGTATCACATTTTCCGCCAGAGAAACAAAAGTTGATGCTATTGTCCAGTACTGAACTTAATTCTTGTTATTGTTGTATTATGTTCCATGGTTTGACTATCACAATGTTAATCCTTTTTTATAATTTCAGCGCTCCTGCGGATGGGGATAAAGGAAATGAAGAAAAAGGTAAAATATTATAATCTACTAGGTAGGTTTAGGATTGTCTAAAAACTTTAGGTTTAGGATTGTCTAAAAACTGTTTTAAATTTGACTATCTACTCGTATATTAATGCCAATTTTCTTTTCCTATTTTGGTCGTACCCGCTTTAAGTCGATTAATTGTATATTCCTAATTGCCATTTTACATGGATTACGTTCAGTTTTCAAACTGTTCAGTATAGTACACAAATTGTATGAAACATGGAATGGACAGTGCTTACCTGACAGTTCATGTTTTTTTATGTAAAAGTATGGATATTGATATATTGAATGCTTTTAAAAACAAAAACAACATATTCACAATATGAACAATTTTATTGTGTGCAAACATTCGGTAATAACTTAAGATCGCGTTAAAAAATAAGTCATAGGACATTGTGAAAGTAAATGGTTGTGGTGTTCAGATTGCAAGAAGTCCAGCAGCTGGTCGAGCCGCAACCTGTGGGTGAGCGGGCTGTCGGGAGCCACCAGAGCCAAGGACCTGAAGATGCTGTGCTCGGGCCACGGCAAGGTGGTGGGCGCCAAGGTGGTGACCAACGCTCGCACGCCGGGCTCGCGCTGCTACGGCTACGTCACCATGGTCAGCTCGCAGGACGCCGACGCCTGCATCAAGTACATCCACCGCACAGGTACCTTTCTATTACAATTCCTTGGTATCAACCTGCGGGTGAGCGGGCTGTCGGGAGCCACCAGAGCCAAGGACCTGAAGATGCTGTGCTCGGGCCACAGCAAGGTGATTTGACCTATTTCGTAAATTTTAGGCATTATTGAATAGGCAACCAGAAAAAACGGGACATAGACACTCATCGACTATCTTCTTAAGCATACGAAAGGAGATAGTCGACAAAATGTCTATAGTAGTGGATACGAAAGGAGATAGTCGACAAAATGTCTTTAGTAGTGGATATGAAAGGAGATAGTCGACAAAATGTCTTAAGTAGTGGATACGAAAAGAGATAGTCGACAAAATGTCTATAGTAGTGGATTCCGGAGAATTCCGATTTGTATTATCTCCTCTTTTCAACATTTGCAATTTTGTAGATACATTTTTATGTTATTGATCCATCGTTGTTAACTTGATTATTTGATGAAATTTATCTTTGGCCTTCATGGTTTGAAGTGTGTCAAATTTCCAGAATTGCACGGGCGCATGATATCGGTGGAGAAGGCCAAGTCTGAGCTGGGGGCCGGGGGCTGGGGGGGCTCGGGGACCGGCTGGGGGGCCGGGGGGGCGCGCCCCCAGGGGGACCAAGCGGAAGGCCGAAGGGGAGGTAAACATTACTTTCATTTATATTTTACGTCAGCTATAGTATAGTCAGTTATAGTATAGTCAACTATAGTATAGTCAACTATAGTATAGTCAGCTATAGTATAGTTAACTATAGTATAGTCATCTATAGTATAATATATTTTTTATATTCCTAGTAGTAGTACTTGTTTTTAAATAGAACAAAATTGTCTAAATATTGTATGTTTTTAGTACCTAATATTAATTTGAATAAAAAAAGTGAATTTGAGTTGAAGAATTTCCGGAAATAACATATTTGGTTTTCATTGCCAGGGTGGTGATGTCAAGCCCAAGGAGGAGGACAAGGAGGAGGGGTCAGGTGGGGAGGGCGGCGCAGGGGCGGAGCGCAAGGAGCAGCCTAGTAAGGGGGGCTCACAGGAGGCCCGAAGGAAGATCGTAAGTTAATCCACTGGGTGGTCGTGTTTTTACTGAATAATGTTGAGAGTAAAAGGAATCATGGTCGCCTGGTTCTACCCTAGCCTCTGCCCTTTTAGAGTAATTTTCCTATATTTTAGATATTTACTAGAATTTTTTGACGATGCAAACAGACTTCTGGTAGATATTTTAACACATGTATGGAGAAGAGGAGCTGACCACGTGACCTTCCTCTTAAAGCCATCGATACCTGAATCAGCAAAGTGTTAAGTATTTACAGTGTTGTGAGTCAATTTACTTAATCATCTTTTAATTCAAATATCCACATGATTTAAAACTGAAGATCTCCACGCACATTCTCCATGGATGTTTTAGCACCGCGAGGGAGGTGTTAACACCGAGTTAATTAAGGTAATTGAGAGTTGATGGTAATTTGCTTGCAGAGAGAGCGCTCTGGAAGGCGAGAGAGATCAGCGCAGCGCAAGCCTCCTTCCCCGCGCGACGTGCTCTCCTTCTCCAAGATCCGCAAGGAGCGCGAGGTGCAGCGCGAGCGGGAGCGCGTGCGGCGCGCGCGCAGCGAGGAGCGGCGGCGGCGCGCGGCGGAGCACGCGCTGCGCGAGCAGGAGCGGCGCCAGCGCGCGGAGAAGCAGCGCCTGGCCACGGAGCGCGAGCGACTGCGCGTGGAGCGCGAGCGCATCGAGCGCGAGAAGGCCGAGCTGCACCGCCTCGAGCGGGAGCGCCAGAAGCTCGAGAGGGAGAAGCTGGAGTTCGAGCGCCAGGAGCTCAAGAGGGCGCAGATCAAGTAATCCACCCATTCCCATTCAATCATCCTATATTTCCACCATACAAACATCTACATTGTATAACCAACTATATCTGCTTATCCAGGCTGGAAGAAGAGCGTCGTGCCAAGCGGAGTTACGCGTACGGCGCGGCGTCGCCTCCGTGGGGCAAGGGCGGAGGTTACGAGGGCGCGCGGGGGGCGGCTGCCAAAGGGCGGGGAACCTTCTCGGGGGGCGCGCCCTTCGCCGAGCCCACGGCGCCACCCGCACCCTCCTACGACCGCTCCGCACCCGCGCAGGACAAGACGCGCGACCGCAGGGGCGACTACCGACACACTGCCACAGGTAAACGCGGTGTGGTTTTGTGTATATATATAAAAAATTAAATGAATGCAGCGGAAAACTTGTAAATAACCTGATATTTATCATTTGTGTACAAGATATAAATACACCAACTAAAGCTGCCTGTCTATAAAACAATAATTATAACTAATCATTTGTTTGGTAATTATAATAAACTTCCAATTTTATGAATCACCTTTGTGGGAGTTGTCACATATCTAGCAAGTTGGGACATGTATATCTTATGGTGAATATATGGTAAAGGTGAATATTTGCGTTATGTTGGCAGGCAGCAGTAGCAGCGCGAGCATGAAGTACCAGAGTAACGGGAACTCGTACGACTCCCGGCAGCCCCTTCCGCCCGGCACGCGCCCTCGCGACCAGCGGTGAGTACCCTGCCCACTCCTGTCCCCATCTTACCAACCCACCCACCTAGTTGGTGGTCTCCACACCTGATATCTACAGCTTCACTTCATATTTTAGTTGAAAAATATAAAACAAATATTACCAACTAATTTAATTATGAAAATTAAATGAATGAAAACATAACGATTTCTTTTTTCTATTTATATATTGCCCGCTGTTGAATATATTCTTTCTGAGGCTACAGTGGAGGATTTTATGCAGCAATATTTGTAAGACAATTTCTTCAACAAAAGGAAATGTCTTAACCTAACCTGACCTGATTCCTCTTCGTCCGCAGGCTGGAGGGCAGTAGCGGAGCGCGCGGAGAGCGCTACGGGGGCCCGGACGCGCGCGGGGCCCGCTCACCCAAGAGGGACCATCGCTACACAGAATCCTCACAGCCAAGTAAAGGTAAAGATAAGATAAAGTTTCAGCTTTAATCCTAAAAGCACAATAGGGTTCTTCCCGATAGCATGAATATCCTTGAAAACGTTATAAATATTTAAAGTATATTTTTACAATTTCAACGATATAAAACACAATGATCAAAAATTTGGTTTTCATTTATAAATTTATATTTTAGAAACACGAAAATACGAATGATTTTTAACGCCCGTTATTGACTAATGACATCATACCCGTCGACCGTGAAAGGCGTGAAATTCATTCTGTAGTGAGCGCCTTTATTGCTGTGACGTCACACCGCATGCGCGCCAAATGGAGAATTTTGCGAGCGATTTGAAAAAGCACTATTTCAAACCGCGCTAGAAAATTCATATGACATCGTAAAAATTTAAAAAAAATTCCCTAGATATTGTAATTTTTCAATCAATTTTTTTAAATAAAAAATCGGGAAGAACCTAATTGACATAATTTTGATGTACACTCAAATTAAGATCTCTGTGGGATGCTTGTATGATATGCTTGAATGGATATCGAATGAAATGAAGTGTGTTATGGTGAGGAAGTGATGGTCAGTTAGCGGGTGAATAGTAAGGTATGTCTGTCCGCAGGGGAGTACGAGCGGTCGAGCAGCGCGTGGCACGGGCAGCAGCTCGGCGCCGCCCAAGGGGGGCGGAGGCGGCGGGGGCTTCCCGTCCGCGCGCCGCCGTGTGGGGCGCGGGGGCGGAGCGCGCCGGCTACTCGGCCTACGGCGCCGTGGTTCGCTACCCGCTGCACCAGCCTGCGCCCCCCGGCGCCGCGCCCCCCTCCTCCTACCAGAGGGACTACCGGGGGAAGTACTAATCACCTCCCGCACCCTATTTTAGGTTTCCAGTCTCGCTATGAACCTTTTATGTTACATAAGCAATGTAATAAACAATATCAATGTTGTTTAGCCTTGCGAGGGAATTGACAAACTCGTCGCTTATTAAACAACGCGGCAGAAATCAATATGAATTGTTTGAGTTTGCAAAACTATTTAAGATAAATAATTTAAACCTTTCTTCGCTGATATTTGCAATCATCTTTTCATTGTTATGAATTTTTCAGTCAAATTAAAAAAGTAATACCTTTTTATTTTATAACATTTTGAGTGTGTCCAAATACTTGTAGACAAAAACTGGATTCCACCCATTACGGGCTAATAATTACAATTTGACATCCCAACAGAGACCAGAAGTTTATTTATTTAACCATCTCAGAAGGTACAGGAAAAATAAAAATGTTATACTACGAGTTTCTGTGAGCTTCTAAAAAGTTGATAAAAATGAGTTACGCGGACTACCTACCTACTTGTCAATATGTTGCTGAATTCCAATCCCTTATTTTGGAAATGTAGAGATGTGGAATATCCTGTACTGTAGCTGTTACTGATTATCCTCTAGGAATCTGGGAAAATAATCCCCATTTCTGTGGTTTTCTCCATTGTGCTCTAGCCAGTGTTGTTCACAACAGTTCAAAAAGTTACAAATCCTCTTCAAATGACCAAAATTATTAATGATTTACCTTATTCAAATGTTAAATGTGATTATTTAATCCAGATTCAGAGGATAGAACGTCATACAAATCTAATTTCTACATGTTTAATTTGAATGCATGTAAATTATAATAGCTGCATAGTTGGGTAATCTGTTTTCTAAACAATTATGTCATTATTCCAATTAATCTTTAGTTTATAACATTTTAAAAATAAATATTTGAAAAAAGAACAATTTTCTCAAAAATAGCGAGAATTTAGTGTAAGTTAACTAATTAGTTAGTAACCAGTAATAACATTCTGGATTCTGTATGTTCTGGTGAATATGAGAACTAACTTGACGTTACGATATATGAATTTCTAGTGTAAGAATGACGAGAGAATTAACCATGTACAGGTCATTTTGCGGTTTATTCCGATAGACTATATGAATTACTAATAGTTATGCGAGTATTATAAAGGTTTGGTAGGGTGAGTGAAATTATGCTTCAAATCAATTTTAAGAAAAACTATTTTTACTATTGAAGGAGATTTGTATCGCCTTGTCACAAGATTATGATAATATCTTTCTACTGTTTAAAGGAAATTACCATTTTCTTATTTCTCTTTTATGAAGAGTTCTTATAAATGCTCATCGGAAAAAATCTGTTAATGTTTTTATTTACTTTCTGAATAATTATTGGATATTTTCCATTTTTAATGTGGGATTACAAATGATTTTAAATTGGCTATCTTCATTTAGATCAATCTTATTAACATCGAATATTCACTTGTGATAGCTAATTACCGATTATATATTTGAAGGTTGTATTTTTTTAGCAGCGAATATATTACAAATGAATGTGTTTGCTTTCAATGTCATTTCAAGTGAATAAATGTTTCTAGTGCTCTACAGAGTGTTCCTGTTAACACTATCACCGTTGACTTGATCTATGTATTATAATCATTATATTATACTTCTTGTTGAATATTGTGCAAATCCAATGTAAAATTTCTTAGATTTAAAGTTATTTTTTAATAAACCCCGTTTATTTAAAATATATTTTGTTTAATTTTCTACCCTGTTATGTTTGAAATGAGATCACCGATAAGAGTTTATAGAAGAGGATGTGATGGTGTATTTACATAGTATGCACCCTGAACAAGTCGTCAATACAATATGTAGTCATATATTACAGTGGATGAATCAGAAGTAAGCACTAGAAATGAAAATATTGCAAACACAAGGATAAATAGTTGGTACAATCAAATAAACTGAGCGTGTGTTCAAAGATATTATTTCATAAATAATGATTAAAAATTATCCAATACATTTTATTTTATAATAATATTTAAAAACTATTAAAAATGCACAAATCCTGAAAACAAATAAATAATAAACAATATACATACCGACGGTGGAAAGAGATAAAACTTACCCAAGCGACCGACACATGTGCAAAGGAAAAATGTCAGCAAGCGGCATTTTTAATATTCTCATGTTTGCTCGGTAACTTTTACTTTCCACCGTTGATATTCAAATAAATTATTTGTATCGTAAAAATTAAACAAAATGAAAATAAATGTTAAATTGAATACCTATTTAACGAGCTAATTAGTCCCAAAAGTAAATTTTAGGCACCAAAATTTCAACTGTATTCATTTGTATAAAAGTAACAAATAGTTAAAATATTGAATAATATGGTTATGTTATAAATTTCAGTACAAAACCTGACATAGAAATACAATTAAATAGTACATACTCTCGTGAATTATTTATTACAATTTCCACATTATTAACCCATTCACAGCTATGTGGGCCATTGTGGCCACTGCATAAACGTGTCATATAGGCGAGCGGCCACTTAACTTTTGCGTGTCGATAAAGCAGTAAACATGAAGTCTTTAAACAAATCGATACGTGAATATTATAAAAAAAGTGTTGTCTAATGACATCTCTCGGCAAATGATCAAAAACATTATGTACACCTTGAGGATAATGGCTCGTGGATTGGTGAGTGCAATATTTGAATGCATATATAAAAGAAAACACTAATGCCCACTTTATATGAGACATTTTCTTGTTCAGAAAACTACACAGTTTCCTTGTTCAGAAAACTGTGCAGTCTGTCAAAAGACAGGCTAAATAATGTGTCAATTTTTGAAACGCGATTGTAAGTTTTTATCGTATGTTTGCTCTCAGGAAATTTTGTATATTTAGCTAATTATGTATATATGTTATTGTTTTTTTTACGTATTTAAAAGCATACAATAAACAATGTCTATTTTAAACGTTTACATAAAAAAACATTGACTGTCATGTCAGCTTAAATTCTGACACTAGCACACATTTTTTCATGCAGTTTTACCTTGATACGGGACCGTTTTCAGACTGCACAGAAAAACTGTGTAGTAAACTGCGCCATATAAAGATAGCTTAAAACACTAGATCCCTGTGATCTATGATACAGATATAATGTTTATGTATTCCTTGTAGCTTTTTTAATGTTTGGAAACTGTAACGTGATGCCTACATGACATAATTATGATGTAATTAAGATAAATGTATAGATGTCAAATGGTGCCGCCAGTAGTAAGTATGATAGGTACACTAGTTGCCGCCATGAATGGGTATACAACGGTTCAAACTTACTATTATACACCGTGTCCCACGGCCATGCCACACGGAGGGGAAGTATATTAAATATTGAAAATAGGATATTTTACTAGAATGACATCATTTTATTTTTTAAATTAAGCAGAACTGCATTCACAGATTTTTTCAAAATCGCCTGCCTCAACACGGGAATCGAACTTCGCGTTCTTAAGTGAAAAAAAAAAACACGTATTCGTAAAAATCAAATTTTTGATAACAGTCGAAAGTGTTAATCATAAGGATTATTTTTTCCTTAATAACACAGCATCTAAAACATCTTCCGACAACTAACATTATTGTTGCATAGTATTAACTAAAGAGTACCTACCCACTTAAGAAGACTGGCTGAAATTAGTTTAAAAACAATTCGAAAATGGAACACGTAAATTGTCAAGCGTCTTTATATTTTCTTTTAGTTCGTGTTTATTATTTTGAATAAAATGTTAAATATTATGACTTCCTTTCATTTAAGATGCTATGTTATTAAGGAAAAAATAATCCATATGATTAACAATTTGGACTGTTTTTTTACATACATGTGTTTTTTTTTCACTTAACGCAAGTTCGATTCCCGGTTGAGGCAGGCGATTTTGAAAAAAAATTGTGAATGCAGTTCTACTTAATTTAAAAAATAAAATGATGTCTTCTTTAAGTTAAAATATCCCTATTTTACAATATTTAATATACTTTCCCTCCGTGTGGCATGGCCGTGGGACACCCTGTATATAATCTGTGGCTCAAACAGATGCTGACTGACATTGCGTAATTTGTTTCTTGAACCACAGTGAACTTTCAGTAAGAACTCACAAGGGTAGGTACCATTACAACATAATATAACCTTACTCCTAAACTCTTAAGTAATTCAGTCCCTTGATTATTCACAAACACGGGGGACCCGTGACCCGAGACCCGGTAATGGAAGGAAACCTACAAGACAAGTATTCGGTTTATTGTGAAATATTTATGCAGATGCACATTATCTGTTTTTTCAAATATTGTCTTAAATCAGCCCTGATGTTTTTATTATCAGTCTCCCAATATAGATTTTCAAGAACAGAAGGTATTTATTGTATACAGGGTGTAACAAAACTCGATGTACAAGCTGGAAACCAGTGAATCTACATCATATTTGGAGTCGATTTTGTAGAATAATATTTTTTTATTTGACCCTTAGTTTTTCGAAATAATTGAGTGCAAAGTTGTTTTTTTTTATCGATTTTTTTTTTCAAATTGTTATCAAATATCATGTATTTAGTCAAATTAATACTATCCATAAAGAAAACAAAATTAAAAAACGCGTTTTAATAAGAATTTGAGCATCTTTACTCAATCTGCTGTACTTCTGTCTGACTGCTGTCAATTTTTTTTTTTTTTCATGCTCAGATTAAAAAGTCATAATTACACAATCGTCTCCAAATACGATATAGATTCACCAGTTTTTGGGGTTGTACTACGAGTTTAGTTTATTGTAAATTATTATTCTTTGGTCGACTTCTCTGTGCAATACATTACAGTGCTTGTATACTGCAAAAACTGATTTGAAAATCAACTTTTAAAATTTGCATGCTCGAGTTTTATTAGTAGATCGCCTAGAGTGAGTTGTATATTATTAAAAAACTTATAATGACATTCATTTTGCGGTATTGGGGAAAATATTATGCTACTGTACCGTGTACCGTGTTTTATCTAGAACTAGTTTCTGAGGATAGACTTGGCTATTCAGTAAAGAAGGCTCGAATTAATGTACATTTTAGAAAAAAATTTGAACCCAGATACATTTTTCTTATACGCGCTGGTCCTAGGATTCGCACATGTTTTCGAAACAATAGATTTAAAAAATTTAACATTTATAATAATTAAAACTATTAACACATTTTCTTCCAATAGTTTGGAGACATTTTGATGTGTAAGTAGCATGGTAAACCCCCTATAAATTAATTGGAAATAGTGTTTTTAACGGTAAAGTAGAATATATCGTCGCCCGTTCAGGCAAAAAGTCACACTATACTCTGCTCTAATGAAATTTTTTTATTTTGAATCACAATGAGGGAAATCCACTGTTTTCTAAAGTAATTTTTTCTATAAACTTTACTATTTGACTAAACAAAAAAAATAAATATTTAATATTTTTTTTATAATATTTATTGATGAAGATACGATTTTTTTAAAGTTGCACATTTCAAATACCGCGCTAAATACCATTATGTATAACTGCGTCATTTTTTGCAGGAGTGACGTCATAAAAAGAGTTGTTTTAAGGCCATGGTATTTCTCCAGCCAGTAACAAAACTGTCAAAAAATCTATGCAAACTGACGCGGGAAGTACCGATAGAAAAATATACCGTCGACTCAACTGTCATATTCTGTTTAACAGCATGTTCTAGAGAGACTGAATGGCGGCCATCTTTTTTGCAATAGAAGATTGTATGTAGATTGTGTTCCATATTAAAATGCCATGGAAACTTGGCTACGGGGGGTTTAAAAAACGGAAACCGGAAACACTACACGTTAGATACAAGGAGTGACGTCATTGTTTAAAGATTTTGAAAATGAATGCTGTTTTCAACATTTTTTATTCATTTTGCGTTCGTAGCGTGCGTTTTTGGGATATTTCATCCCACTTCAAAATTTTTAAATATTCGCGTCTACACGAAAGCATTTTTAAAATTCAATATCCGGCTAGCAGTGGATTTCCTCATTCATAGAAAAAGTTACGATGTTTAAAATGGCAAACATCACTTTATCCACATACTTACTAATTTAAAAATGTCATTCAAAAGTGAAGATTTTATCATTCATTTAGTCGCAATTAAATCGCGAACATTGATTATCTCAAAACAGTTTTTCTTGAGTTAGTGACTTTTGCCTGAACGGCGACGATATAATGAGAATAAAATGCATATTGACAGGAATCCGAAGTTAAGACTAAGGTACATATTTCACAGTTAGTGATTAAAACAAGAGGGAGATAATATTTTAATATAAAAAGTTCAATACATATTAAAATCCTTATTTAATGCCACCTATTTTATTTTTATACTTTAGTAAATAGCTTAGTTATTAACTCAATGTTTGTAGCACTCACTTTGTAGTTTTCAACAACTTTTGTTTAAAACTACTTTTTTTAAACAACTTTTGTTTTAAACACAAAAAGTAGTTTAAAACAAAAGTTGTTTAATTTCATAGCTTAGTTATTATTAAATTGACTGGTTGGTTTCCCACCATTGTGTAATGAAATGTAATGTAATATGAGTGTTTTTTCAAAAGGGCTTGTAAAAAATTTTACATTTTTTAACTACAAGCCATTTTTAAAAATCGCTCTTCAATTAAATATGGAAAAAAGGGGATTTTTTTACACAGTGAATATGAGTGTTATTACACACACCCAACCGACGATCTACAGGTCTCACGGCGACCCATCGATCAACCGATCGATCGATAGACAATCGATCAGCCTTCAGCTATTAAACCAATCGACGTGTGTAATAACACCCTATTTTATAATGGAGGGCAACAGTGGTTTGATGATCTGCATTACATGATGATCTGAGGCTCGGGCACGGAGAGCGCGATGGACTTGTGCGGCAGGACCTGCCCTCCGTTGACGTAGAGCTCGTCCTGCACCACCACGTCCTCGCCCAGCACGGAGCAGCCCTCCATGCGGACCCAGCGCCCCACCACGCAGCGCCAGCCCACGATGCAGCCCGACAGCCACGCGTGCCGAGCGAGCGGATCAGAGCGCCGCTCATTATCGTGCTGCGCTTTATGCAAGCGCCTGCGGATAAAACAATAATAATAAGTTAAGTTTTAGTGAGAAATCACCTCAAGAGCACTGTACATAATATATACCAATGTATTGCTACGCTGCCGTACCGAGCCTAAATGTTATACAGTTTTGCTCTAGTGTAGTGGTGAGAATTTAAAGCTACAAGAATGAAAATAAGAATTTTCCTAACTAGGAACCTTATTATCAGGTATTCAATTTACCTTCATGTAATCAAATTTATCAAGATACACTGCACTTGGTATACCGATGCAGTGCCCTATGCATCATTGGGGTGCGAATAAGGGAGAGATGCATAGACTAAAATTTTATTTATCTATTTGATATTTTATTGAATCCTATCTAAAATCGTTTCAGACTCTCCTTTACGTAAAAATACATTTACAATTCTATAGCATATTGAAACAATTAAATCATGCTCCATTTAATAATAAGTGACAGTCTTTGTCTATATTTTTATCTATACTCATTTAAAACCTCACGATTAAGGTGTTATTGTTGTATTTTAATCTTAATGTGAATAAAAATCACGTTTCTCCACAAATAATAATATTTTTATGGCAAATAAAACAAATCTAATAAAAATATAACCACAACATGGCAACAGTGCACAGCAAAATCTAGAGGATTTGCAAAACTTCCTGTGAGCAGAAATTTTCTCCCTGTGGTGCATATGGCACTGCTTTGGTACACCAAATGCAGCCAATCATGATAAATATTTGTGAACATGAAGACACAAAGACGCATGAGCGCCACTCCAAGGTATCACATATGCAATTTATTGTGTTAAAATCACATACAAATAAATATGTCATATTGATCCCCATCGGGAATCGAATCCACGACCTCATGTACGGCAACCCAACACGCTACCGCTACACCACGAGCAGACACGTAGAATTTACACAGTGAAAATAGTGACATTAAATTAGCCTACACAACTACACATGCTTAAATATAATATATGTTCAAATCAGTAAAGGGTTTTATACATTCCTATGTATTCACAACTATGTATGATGGTAGTAGTGAAGCGTGGTGTTGGAAAAAGAAGAATGAAAGTAGACTGAATGCTGTTGAAATGCGATCTATGTGTGGTAAGACTATGTATGATAGGTGTACAAACGTCGAAATTAGAGCAAGTGCAAGGCTGAGATAAGCATTATCGACAAAATTAAAGAAAGGGCTTTTACGTTGGTTTGGTCATGTGGAGCGAATGAGTGATGAAAGAACGGCTAAAAGAAGTTTTAAATGCAAGTTGTGCCTGGAAAATAGACATGGCCGACCAAGTACGACAAGTACTTGAAAGTGGACATGTGAAAAGTCGGAATAATCGGCGTATGTGTGCATGAGAAGATGTATGAATGTAGAGGAAGCAAAGGAAGTATGTCAGGACAAAGTGGTATGGCGTTCAATCCTCTCTGCCTACCACTACGGATAAATGGCGTGATGGTTAGTTAGTAAGTTAGGGCTTACATGGCACTCTTTTCATTTCAGTAAAATTCCGATTTACTAGGAGAACGAAATGTCAGATTGTTGGATGATTCCAATAAGTAAAAGGATTCGCAACACAATGCAGTGCTCTAGGCACTATTTGGCACAATGAAAGCCCCACCCTTTCCTAGACTGCTTTAAAGACTATTGAGTCTTTTTTCAGTCCAGGCCAACTCTACCGATTTTTTCAACAAGCTAAACCGCGATTTTTAAGATTGTCAGTGTGATAAAATACGGATGAATTTACGATTATGTACGCGAACAAATGCTTTCATTGTACCTCTACCACTGTCTCGGCTTAAGTATTATAATTTTCATTGTTTTCATCACCCAAACCAACCAGAGTCGGCCGAAATTAACAGTGGTAGGGATGTTAGTTCTACTACCCCGATCATTATTTTATTATTAATAATAATTACAACCACCCGTGTGGAGACCGGTATCCAGCCTCGCCAGGCCCCCCATCCCAGACATCCACCCGTGCATCCGCGGTCAGGGTCTCAATGGAGACTATTGGGTACAGATAATGTAAGGTTAGTGTAAACAGTAAGTTACCGTCTTCGATGACCACATCCGGTCCGATGGTGACATCGGGACCTATCCGGCAGCCGGGACCTATCTTGGCTGAGGGGTGCACCAGGACATTACCCACCACGCAACTCCTC